>CAJQZN010041363.1:0-19633 GCA_907164685.1 Colias eurytheme
ACTGTTTGTATGCATTTCCTGAGAACATTTACTATGGTGGTGTTTATTTTTTTTACACCATATGAAAGTAGAGATTTCAATGAATAAAAGGCACCCCAAGTTTTTGAAAAAAGCTGATATTTTGACGGGTGACTTTTCGATTGAAAATTAGGTTGTTTTTTTGGTATTAATTCAAAATAAGGCGAAAAAATAAATATTTTCAATCAAATAAATTACAGTGTATTTAGGACATAATAAAGTAAGTTTTCACCAAATTTCGTAGAAAAGCAATAAATTTTGAAGTAGATAAAAATAAAAAACCAAAAACTTGGTTTTTTGAATTTTTCACCTAAATTTTGAGGTTATGTGAAAAAATTGTGAATACAAAAGTTGTAGATCCTTTTATTACCTACAACTTTGCCATTGAACTTTTTTCCGTAGGACTTGTAGTTTTGTCGGAAATCGAGAGAGACCATTTTTTTCTCTTAAAAGCTCCCCCCTCCCACTTCCCGAACTCAGATTGACCGTAATTTATTTTTCCTTACATTTTTATCATATTCCCCTCCTTTTCTAATGGGTTTCATCCGACTGCGATTTTTTTTATCTTTTCATTATTTTTAAAGGCTTCTACCCCAGTCTAAACAGTCAGTTCATTTTTTTATTTGTAACAAAAGATGATGTACATGATGTAATGTAGGTCAGAAAATAAGTACATACACACATGAACAAGTAGTGTACGTTGTGTAGAATGTAGAATGTATCAACTATCAATGTAGATGTAGATACGGCCTTAGCGAATGATGAGTTGGTGAACGATATTATGTAGGAACTACCTACGTGACTAAAATCTCGTTCTTAATTCTGTAAATGTTGCCAAAGTAGGAATTAAAAAAAGACAAGCTTTTTATTGTACTAACTACTAATTTCTATGTACTAGTTTTCTACCTATTTAAAAATACGATGGGTAACAATGTTTATTACAAATACCTATATATCACAATTATTGGTAAGCGGTACCATTGGCACACAGAACTATGCTTTTATTTTGATACGAAAAGTCGTAATACGACGTTCAATTTGTTGTACTAAATAAATAAATTGAGTAATTTTCATCGCGCATAATTACATTATATTATGCACAGATTTATAAAACAAAAGGGAAAAGTCTAATAATGGCAATTCATTGTATGCATGACAAATCATTGGATAAGAATTTGCAGAATTAATCCTGACTAGCACTGAGAGCTATGCTAAAAATACAAATGAGTTCAAATAGTTTAGTGTTTTAAAATTAAAATACTGTACGAATTATAATGACTGTATTTGTAATTTATTTACTACTAGCGACCCGCCCCGGCTTCGCACGGGTGCAATGCTGATACTAAATACACTACAGAAAAATTGTGAACGTTGTATAGGTATAAAAATATAGCGGCCCGCTCCGGCATCGCACGGGTATAAAATACATAGCCGGGCGGCCGCAAACGCTACGTCCCGCAATTTTTAAATCTGTAATATCTTCGAAAATATTCACTTAAATCATACGGTGTAAAGGGCCATATAGATCTATATTAAATGAACAATGTATCCATGGTAGTTAATTGGTTAAGGATTAATGCTGTATTGGTTAAAATCGCTTCGAAAATTAGCCATTATTTGTCGTAAAAAGTAAATGACAAAAAAAAGTTATTGTGGGTTATCCATAAGAGATAGACATATACCATCGCGGACTTTTCTGTAGACCTTTTCAATGTGTATAATACTTAGTACATTATTTTGATAAAACTCGTAGGGTTCAGCCTGCGTTTGCAATGTAAGCGGAATAAATGTAATTTTTTACGACATCACATTAGAAACCTCAAAAATAACAGTACTTCTCCACTACTTACTGGATCTTATTATACATATAAACCTTCCTCTTGAATCACTCTATCTATTAAAAAAAACCGCATCAAAATCCGTTGCGTAGTTTCAAAGATTTAAGCGTACAAAGGGACATAGGGACATAGGGACAGGGAAAGCGACTTTGTTTTATACTATGTAGTGATGATCATCGGGTACTACTCAAGCTCTGTATAAATTTGTACCTTAAAATAATTACTTTTTTTTATAAATGAATTGAAAAATAGGTATTTTAAAATCATTAATCTAAGTCATTCGAATGTCCAATAAATTAAAATACCTACAGCCTAAAAACAGAAATCTAGAATCTAGAATTTACGAAAATGTATCGCTCCAGCTGGTTGATGACCTCTAGAACTCATAATCAAATCAACCAATGATGATTCAGCGTTCACAGTTCATTCACGATTCACGAACTTTCATGTCTCATGATTTATTTCATATTCATATTTCATTTCATTCAGTTTAAGTGTGTTCATTTGCGAAATAAGTTGTGTTCTTTAAAAACATTTCTGTTTATTTAATTTTATTATTCCACAAAGTTTTAATATATTTGCGAGTTCTTAAACGACATCCTTAAACTATTTTATCTTTTACAACAATAATAATTATAATATAACGAGGTGAGTTATTTTGTTACTTCAATGTGACCCCTTGTACATTCTTTCCGGTAATTTTCTAACTATTCATGGACATAACATTCTGTAAAACTTGTTTCAAATCTAATTATGTTTTGTACTGCAACAATATAATTGCATTAAAATGGACGTCGTGATCTGTATAACCGATGTGTTTTTCATAATTACCCTCGAATAAATTATTTATTACAATCGATTCAGTTCATTTCTTATTAGCATTGAAGTCATCCACCATTTTAAATGATTATTAATTTATCATCCTTTATTATTACTAGGAATTGTATGTTCTTTTTCAATTATCGCATACAACATCAAATACTACCATCATTTGGCATACACAACACATTACTTAGTAATATTCTGAATGATTCGTAAATAATTTTAAAATATATTGTACAGATGGCGACAGAAGTAGGCACCCCTTCGCTGGGACAGTTGCAGTCAGTGCAAAAGGTCATGGCATTACCCACAGTGGGGGCAGCAGTTGGTCAAGTTGGTGCATTATATAGCAGAGTCAAAGGTAATTTAAATGTACATATCAATAATATAATAATTATTATAAATCTGAAGAGTTTGTTTGTTTGAATGCGCTAATCTCAGGAACTACTGGTCTGATTTGTAAAATTCTTTCAGTATTAAATAACCCATTTATCAAGGAAGGCTATAGGCTATTATTTTATCATCATGCTAAGACCAACAGGAGCGCAGCAATGCGGGCGAAACCGTGGAGCACAGCTAGTTTCTAATATAGTTTGTGCCTATGTGTGTTATAGATTAGTCATTAGATTATCATAATTTGAATTTACAATTATTGTGCATTGGTAATTTTTGCTATCAATTTATATTTTTAACTAGGCTAATGTTCTATTGAGATGATTCAATGTAATTTATTTTTCAACTACCTGCATTTATCAGCTAATAAATAGTGAATGGTATAAGAACTTTCTTATTGTGAATCAAGAAATCAACTCTTGAGAAATAAAGTTAACAGTTTAATAAGTATAAAGTTGTTAATAGCAAGATTTTCATTACAAATAAATGAAAGTGCTTTTAAAAGTACTACTATTTGTGTGTGGTTTCATCTAGCTAATTTAAAGGACTATTGGTTCCTTTTATTGTACCACACCAATTTACATTACAATGTACAATTGAACAGTATATACTTATAGTTTTATAGATGCGAGGTAAAGTACAAAAAGTGACCTTATCGCTTTAAAGCAATTTCTTCCAGGCCACCTAAGGTAGAGGATAGATATATAATACGTTATATAATTTATATTTTGTGTAGCCTATAAACCTTCTACCATAAATGGGCAAATCAACACAAATCATTTTTCAAACCACTAGTCCCCAAGCATGTTTAACTAAACAAACACGTCAGTTTAGATTCTAACATGCAATCTGTCTTCAGGGGCACATTCGCTATTAGACTGGGCGCTATCCACCGCAGAAGCGAGTGTGACCCTCGCAGCGAACACAGCAGCTCCCTTCGTAGCTGCACCACTCGCTGCTGGTGACGCAAGAGTAGCCGCAGCTTTAGATCAGCTTGAGAAGCGAGTGCCCATTGTCACTGAGCAGCCGAAAGTTATTGTAGAAACTACTAAACAAGCAGTGCTGTCAAGGATTACCCCACAGTTGAATAAGGTTAGTGTAAATTGTGCCGTTAATCTCAATATTTTAAGTGAAGACTTTTAGAAGTCACAAATCATTGTAACAAATATTATAATATTTACCATGTACCACAGGTTGATAAAATATGATCCTTATTAAGTCCTTATAATATTGGCAGGTAATAAGATATTTATAAACATAAACATAGAAAATATGGTAAAAGATAATGTTGTGAGAGACTGGAGTTTGAAATAATTTGGAAAATCCAAAAGTGCACGCCTCATAATTTTTTTTAATAAATATTTATTAATTATTATTTTTGTTTATTTAATAACAATTAAACCACATCGAATCAGACCCTGAAAAATGAAAGGGTTCTATTCCTGAGCATACTCAAGCGTAAGAGAAAAAAAAAGACTCGATTAGTAAAGTATTTCGGTCGCTATCGTGTTAACAAGAAAAAGGATCCGCACATACAGACACACGGACGTCCAAGACAGAACTTTTTTAAACTGTTTTTTAACTAGTTTAAATAACAAAAATGACATCAAAAATATCATGAACGTTAAAAATAGTGTTTTTTCTTAATATGTGTGTGTATGTATTATCTTACAAGTGCAATGTATGATACATAAAGACATTTTAAGTTTGAAAAATCAGATGTTTTGCGCGAAGTGACAGTAGTACCCACCTCAACGCTTCGCTTATGAGGCGTGCAATAAAATTATTTATGAATTTATGATCAGATGAAGTCGAGGCACACAGCTAGTAAATAATAAAGAATAGAACGTGTGCCGAGCACACGTATCAGAAGTGAAACTTCTTTTGAAGACGGTATTGCCATGACGCGACCTTGACATTTTACTCTCAACGCGTAGCCTACAGACGTTTCACTTTAAAAATAAATTACTAGAGCCGTAAAGTTATGAAACTATGTTGTACCAACCTAACTAATTAGTAATATGTGCTTTAATACTAACTAAATAGGAACATACCTAGGAACCATCATATTTTATTTTTCTGATTGTCCTTTTCAGGAAACTTTCATATTATGTGTAAGTCTGTGTAAGTAAACTGTCAACTGATAGGTAGTATCGGATATGTACAGACGGAGTATTTCAAAACATACCTACATAATGAGGAAATAATAGAATCACTCTTTTTGTGGTTACAAATTACAATGATGCAATAGAATGTAAAGGGCAAAGTACAGCAATAATAATTATTAGCGGAAATACTATTTTCTGTCCCAATAAATCATACGAGTACCTTGTATTATTATCGATAAATAGCGCGATGACTATGTGTTTAAAAATTTAAAATATGTACCTATGTTATTTGGATTTTCAAAGGTTACTCACGTTTAACAATACTTATGAAGTACTTAGATATGGACTACCATATGGCACTACCCTTACAAAATCATAGACAATTAGGTATTTGACTAAGTAAAATAGGTACTATAGGTCTACCAGAATCTGATGGCATATTTATATTTAAGAAATAAAAGATTTTTATGTGGCAACTTATTTGACAACTATCAAATTGGATGTCAAATTATTTGTCTTTTTTGCAGTTGATGAATAATTTTTAGGATTTTGTCTAAAAAATCTTCAAAAATGTCGAAAAAGCCGCTGCGATCACAAGCAAGAGGTGTTGTTTATAATGTGTATAGAAAAACATTCGATGAAGAAGGGTCAAACACATCACAATTTTCAATTTTGAAGATTTTATTGGTAAATTGGACTTACCCGTTTTGATACTATAAATTAAAAAATATTATATGTAGGTAACTATAATATTGTTTGTTGATAACAATATAATTTTATGAAAACTTATTACAGGAGTTTCCAATACGGCTATTTATTCGTCAAGTCCAAGCTGTCCAAGTCAATTTTATAATGTGTGTCTGTTAATACTTACGAAAATAAACATATTTTTATTTTATTTTATAAAAAATTATAAGCAGTTTTGATCTACATTATCATTATATCGATATTTTCACATGGCATATATGAATATACAAATATAGGTATGTGTAAATAATAATATGTATTACCTGTATAAAAGTAATTTGTATAATTGTATATTATACATGTAAGTATGTACCTACATAATAATATTAAGTGGATATCTCATTACTAAGTACAGTATTGTCCACTTATGCAATGTGAGTAATGATATTGAGGACAAAATAAAAAATAAGCAGTATCAAGATCGTTCAGTCCATTTTCCCTAGGGTTGCACACTCAAAATTTTGATTTCCCTAATTGCCATCAGATTCTGGTTTACCTATAATAAATATCTAAAATTTAGCAGCAGTACTCAATAGGTATCCATATATTATCTACTACATATCTAGTATTAGCACAGATTAGTCATTAGAGAATAGTTACTTCGTAAGTATTAGCTCATGCGAATGGTATCAACTGGACTTTTAACTGGACTAACGCCTTGACGAAGACACAATATCTTCTATAATATAAAAATGCATCCCAAAATGTGTTGGTAAGCGCATAACTTGAGAACGGCTGAACCGATTTCGATAATTCTTTTTTTATTATATTCCTTGAAGTACGAGGATGGTTCTTATGTAGAGAAAACGTAAATATGTACCACGGGCGAAGCCGGGGCGGACCGCTAGTATTTTATGAATACAACTAAGTAACCTTCACTCTAGACAACTAACAGTAGATCCCAATATTCGGACCCTATTCATTTTTTTTCTCGGTAACAGCGTCCAATGTCCAGTTATTTTGGTTACTATTATGACTTTAAATCACATAGATTTTTGTCAACTAATGATGGTGAAAAAGACTTGAGTTGGATTCATATTTCATAATGAAGCTCTCGGATTGGGATTCTGGATTCTGCAGATGATGAATGGTAGTCGGGATTCTTTCTCTTTCCATGGGTAATAAATTATTAATTAGCTAGTCCCGCGTTAGGTACTTAAGTATATATAATATACCTATATTCACATTCCTAAAACTATTTTGGTAAATCGTTTGAAATAGATTTAATCATCTAAGTAACTAGGTATGTATTTCTGAAGGCAAAATACCGTGGTCCATGAACTGAATTTGAACTTTTACCGCAATTTATTCTCAATGATTACAATAATTATTATATTATTAATAGGTATGTACTTACTTATTGTTAAAAATTCTTGTTTTAATTATTTTTTACGAGCTAACAAAAGTTTGATTTAAAATTAAAATTATACCGACCGAATTGATAACCTCCTCCTTTTTTTTTTGAAGTCGGTTAAAAAGGTACGGTTTACCTAAATTTATTTTGTAAGGTCTTTTTGAAGAAAAAAAAAATATGATAGCGTTGTAGATTTTTGGAAAACAGAAAAAAGTATTATCTAAAAGTACTGGCCACTGAGCAAAGAGTGAATAACTGAAAAAGTTAATAATTAAAAAAAAGTTAGTGTTTCAGAATTCATAAATTAAATTACTTAATTATGATACGGCCGATTATTAAGTAAGTACGAATATTGAATACCATAGTAAATACTAATATGAGATTATATAATTTAGTTTTGAAAGTGTATGCATAATATGCATAAAATATTTGTCAAAAGGACTTGGCGAATCGATCGCATATTTTGTGTTGTGAACGAGGCCAACGCAATCGTAAACAAAGGTTGGCTAATGGCTTGGGATTGCGAGCAAGCCATTGGTCGACGCCACAATCGACGCTAATCAAAGCACGCAGTGACGTCACGTGACGAGGCCGATGGCAGTGACTCGCTACAAAGGGTGAGCTTTGGTCGCACTCCGCTCGTTGTTGTGTATTGGCGTTGAGAGTAATTGTCCAACATTTGTAATGTTTTGGTCAAATGACCACATTTTGGAATTTGTGGAACTATACAAGAATGAAGAAATTATATGGGATCCAAAACACACTTCGCATAAAAACAGAAATGAAGTTACCGAAGCATGGGAACGTATACGAGAAAACATGAGTATAGAATGTACTGTTGTTGATTTAAAAAAGAAAAAAGAGTCTTTGATGACGGCGTTTCGGAACCATATTAAAAGAAAGAGAAAGAATCCCGACTACCAGACTTCGTGGTTTCCGTTTTCGGCAATGGAGAGTTTTCTTGGCGGGAGATATGAGTGTGATAGCACACATCAAAGTGAAACAGAGGTAAGTACTTATTTATAAAATTGATATGCCTAAAAAAGAAATTAAATCACTACCTACTATTTAATTCATGGTATATACAATATATTAGTAATACATAATATTATTTAAGTAGTACTAGTTACGACTATTTAATAATAGAAGTAGAAAATATAATCGACAATTAGTTAAATCATATACCTATGTACCTACATATAGTTTAGAGCTTTAATTTATTTATTTATTAATAATTGTATCATAATTATTTACACCTGTTATGTGTACATTTATTTATTATTGGTTTTATGATTCGACTTTCAAAGAAATAGCGCGATTGTAGGTAGTATATATGCAATAAAATCCTATAATTCCTATGATTCATTAAAATATTGTCTAATGTCTCTGGAGTCTAGACAAGATTAATACGATATTCGTATTTCATTGTACGAAGTTCGCAGGCAAATTAGTGACCTGGGTAATGCTCAGTTTACACGGGCTTAGTAAGTAGTAACTAAGTGCTTAGTGCTTGTCACTAATATTGCTTAGTAAGTAGTAACTAAATGCTTAGTGCTTGTCACTAATACTAAGTCCCTATGTGTAAACTGAATAGAAGTCGATCCTATTTACTAAGTGACAAGTCGATACATTGTGCTTACGAGATGCACACTGGCACACATTCTCGGTACATGTCTGTCTAGACTCTAGTATCATGTAATTCTGTATAGAGAGACTATAACGATTGTGATACCTATTAAGTATAAGCATAACGAACTATTAAAATTTATTTAGTTTTAAAATATATCTTTGTTTCAGTTCTATGACACATACAATACGAGTCAGACGGGCGACCCGTTACAAACTATATCAAACCCATCCACTTCCGAGCGACTGGTTACTGTGAAGCAGCCTAAGCCACCGCTAAGAAAACCAATAGTGAAGCATCAACATCAAATAAATCAAAACGTAAAGAAAGCATTAAGCGACAGTCCACATGAACAAAGTTATAACTTTGATAGACGAGAACTTGATGAATGTGATTTATATTGTCAATTACTTGCTAAAAAATTAAGAAGGCTGGACGAGCATCAACGAGACGTTGTTATGCATGAAATAGATAACCTAATATTTAACGCAAAAATGGAATCGTCGCACGTGAATTACTCAGATTCTATATCACCAGCTCAACCAAGGAAGATAAAATCTCCCATTTTCATTGTTACCCCAACGGGTAATAACCAGTTTGATGAAGAGAATTCAATGTATCAGGAACAAAATGATACTTGAAAGTACATACATACTTTAATTCGTGTTAAAAATTGTATATATATTATACTTAGATTAAACAAGTTTTAGTGTATTTGCATTATTTTTTTGTTTTTATCAGCACACATTTATGTTCCATGGAGAGAACTCATTCAAAAATGAATAATTAAAAGTTGATACAAGAACATTTTTTTTTCTCTGATAAAGATAAGGCAAGAAGATAATTAATATAACTATATTTTGATGATACAAGAACCTATGCAAGAACTAAATATGTATAGGTAAACCAGAATCTGATGGCAATTAGGGAAATCAAAATTTTGAGTTTGCAACCCTAGGGAAAATGGACTGAACGATCTTGATACTGCGTATTTTTTATTTTGTCCTCAATATCATTAGTCACATTACACAAGTGGATAATACTGTATTTAATAATGAGATATCCACGTTATATTATGTATACATATTACTTTTCTAAAGGTAATACATACCTAATATTATGTATTTACACATACCTATATTCTTTGAAATTTGAATATATATCATTATGGCATGTGAAAATATGGATGTAATGATAATGCAGAATGCAGATCAAAACTTATTTACTATATTTAACGATTGTTTATAAAATAAAACAATAATAAAATAAAATCATGTTTATTTTCGTAAGAAACACATTATAAAATTGACGGTGTACAAGTCGGACTTGACAAATAGCCGAATTGGAAACTCCTGTAATAAGTTTTCATACAATTATATTTTAATCAATAAACAATATTATAGTTACAGGTCTACCAGAATCTGATGGCATATTTATATTTAAGAAATAAAAGATTTTTATGTGGCAACTTATTTGACAACTATCAAATTGGATGTCAAATTATTTGTCTTTTTTGCAGTTGATAAATAATTTTTAGGATTTTGTCTAAAAAATCTTCGAAAATGTCGAAAAAGCCGCTGCGATCACAAGCAAGAGGTGTTGTTTATAATGTGTATAGAAAAACATTCGATGAAGAAGGGTCAAACACATCACATCAAACACATCAACACAAATAATTTGACAACCAATTTGATAGTTGTCAAATAAAGTTGCCACATGAAAATCTTTTATTTTTTAAATATAAATATGCCATCCGATTCTGGTAGACCTATACACACTACATACAAGTAAATATACTGTGAGATGACTATAGTTCCATGACTGTGAGTAAATACGACTTACTTTTATATTTTATACTTGCAACCCATTGTATACTTTGACTGTTGACATAACTTTGATTGACATAATCATGACATAATATTGACATTTGATTTTTGAAGTTTTGAAAATCAGATGTTTCATCAAAATAAAACAAAGTTACTTGAGAAAATGGTTTTGTTTTACGTAGAATATTTTAACAAACATTTCCTGGCGTTAGCAATAAGTTATTATTCTTGTTATTATTTCAACTTATTATTTTAATTTAGTGGAATACAATGGCGACCTTAGTAAAAGATAAACGAAAAGAGGTATTTCTAATTCGTTCTTTGTTTTTGTATTAATACTTATTATTATAATGCGTAGAAACCACTGCTTGAAAATATATAATAAGATAGAAATTTAGACTAAATTTAGGAAGAACATATTTTAAGAGATAGATTTGAGATCTTTATGTGCTATTGAATATTGATTGTGAGTATTTATTAATTTGTAACTAATGGATTATTTTCATGCAAAGTAATGCAGCAATAAGCCAAATAATGAGAATTAGCAAAACATTAACTTTTAACTGCTTTTAAAATGTTTAAAATTCTGAGTTAAAAAAATAGTTTAGATATCATGTAAATCCATACTAGTATTATAAATGCGAAAGTAACTCTGTCTGTCTGTCTGTTACTCAATCACTCCTTAACTACTGAACCAATTTGCATGAAATTTGGTATAGAGATATTTTGATACCCGAGAAAGGACATAGGATAGGTTTTATCCCGGAAATCCTATGGGAACAGGTTTTTCTTTGAAAACGCGGGCGAAGCCGCGGGCGGTAAGCTAGTATTATATATTTAAATAATAAATTGGGATCATGTAGAGAAAAGTCCATGTGTTGTGAGTAATCTCTCATTTTTCAAGCAACCACATCTTATTATTATTTCAGAAAAAGAAATCAAAATTGAAAAATGCAAAAGCATCTCAAGAGCAAAACATTGAGACATATTTCAGAGAAGCTACAGATGAAGTAAATATAGATATAGAAAGTAGTTTACTAGAAATATCAAGTACAATTCAGGATGATTTAAATAAATCAAAACCAGATGAAAATGTTATGCCTGAAGCAAGTGATAAAGATAAAACTTTAAGTGTAGAAATAAACTTATTAGAAAATATAGGTCCAAAAGTAGCTAAAGAAGAAATTTGTGAAAATAATATTGAAGTTGAAAAGGAGATAAGCATTGAAGACAGTAGCGATACAGCTCAAGCTTTACCTAATTTAAATGTCAAAACTGCCACAGAATTAGATTTTAATGAAATAGGAAATACATATCATGATTTAAATAAAAGATTGCAAAGGATACAAATAACAAATCAAGAAATACATAATGTGCAAGAGCAACCTATAGATCCAGGTGAAATAAATGCTATTGAAAATGTAGAAGAAAACACAATTCCGTCTGCCCCCTTACTTGATGTAACCGAAATAAAACAAACAGCACAAATAACAGAATCATATGTTGATCAAATTATAGTGAAAAAGGCCAAAGTAGCATGTATGCCTTTAGAAGAGGCAATAAGAATTTTTGGAGGGAGAGAAATGGCTGAGGTTAAAGCAATGAGTGATAAAGCTGAAATGGATGTTGAAACTGGACCATTGAGTGGACCAGAACATCCTTTAGTTGATCTACTGTCTACATTTAGGTGAGTGTATAACATATAATCAATTGAATTTGATATTTTTGGTTTAATGGCATTCAAATGCTTTATAAATATAAATTTATAAAGATTAGAAAAAATTGATCACGAGGCGGGACTCGAACCCGCATCCTTTCGCGCCAAACCGGGGCGGATGCCTGACCAATTCAGCCACTCGTGACCCGCCAGGGCGATTGAAAGATTGAAATATTATAGTCCATCAGAAAAATATTATATATAAAATGCATCAACATATTTTATACAATATAATATATATGTATTACAATAATTTATACATATTTCACATTCATATCTAAAGTATTTAAAACTTAAATTTAATTAAATGACAAATAATTCATGCATTTTGTATATTTTTTGAAAGGTTAGTAACATTATATAGGTCAAATTATTGATATTCATAGATGGTTTAAAGTATAAATATTTTATTAAACAGTAATATCTAAATATTATTTATCTTTACGCTCAATTAGTAAACAATTGAAAATATGACATTTTTGAAGTGGAACTTCTCTAGGCGCATTGATAGTAAAATTTCAAGGTAGAGTCAAGGCAATACCGTCATGTCATGGAGTAAGGCGGCGATTTTGGTATCTCTGTAACTTTCATAAAATTAAATACAAACATACAATACATTTCTTTATACATAGATCATCGCTATCAGCTTTAGAGCGAGAGAGGATAACAATAAACTGTGGTTTCACCGAAGAAGAGAAGAGAAGAGAGCTTCTGTGGAGAATAGAAAAGAAGAGTATAACAATATCAGAGAAATGTCCGTGTGGAGCGAATGTAGATCTTCGTGCTGTTTATGATCATGCTGAGCTGCAGAAGGACAGGCTCCCTGTTGCTAAGTTACGGCTTGAGGGGTTGTTACGGAATGTACAAGAGTGTTATTGTCATCACCAACATGCGGCTTTGTTGGCACATTTTCGGGTATGTACAGATTTTGATTATTAGAAATTAGAATTAAACTATGTCTAGGGTAAAAGAAGTAATATTTCCGCAGTAGTGCGTTAACATAATTTAAGGAAGAACAAATGAACGGATACTTCACTACATACAGTCACAAAAAGTAATACATCTTTCACTCACTAGATGGATGGTTTCATTTGATGTACATGAAAACAACATTTTCTTTTGATGAATGCTCTGTGAAGTCCTTATTAAAATGTATAATATCTGGTCTCTCTTTATAATAATGTATTTTTTTTTCCTATTTCATTATGTTATTTTCTCAAATTCTCAAATACTTAAACGTAATGTACAAAACATTAACAAAACTCGTTTAAAAGTAGCTTTAATTGACTTTTATTACTTCCAGATAGAAGAACTAATATCGGAAACGATAAAAAGCAACAAAAGCGAGATCCGCGAAGCGCTGACGCTGATCCTTCAAGCGCTGCGTCTCAGCGACGGCGTCAGCGTGTACCCTGAAGCGCTGCAGCGCTGGGCCGCTGTGCTCGCTGATGCGTTGGTGGACGAGCGCGATATGCGGCAGCTGCTGTTTGTTGTACATCATCTGTTTAGGTGATTATGGGTTATTTGTTCGATAGTAGATGTTGCTTTTGAAAGTTGGCTTGTAGATTTTTTTTTTGTTTTCTAGATTAAAAAATCTCTATGGATTATAGCATTACCAATAAGACACGAATTTTCCATTATTATTTTTTCTGACAATAAGTGGTTTATGGCTATGGGCCTAGAATATATTATAGATTTATTTTCACTTTATAAGTATCATGTAAAGATTAATTTATGAGATAAAATGATTTCTGAGTAATATGTATATTTTTTCAGACAGAGCCGCTCGGTCCAATGGGCGGGGCGAGTAATACGCATGCGCGTGAGTGACACCAGCTCAGCCGCAACCCTAGTGGCCCTTCTAGACGTACTGCTCTCTAGACCTTCGCTGGATAATGCTACGGAGTGTACTGAGGGTAAGTGATCATAACTATCAGCAGTTGCAAAACAATCAACGTTTCTTTCAACAATAGCACTATCTTCAACAAAATTACAATATCTTTAAACAGCAGTACTATTTTCGTCACAATCACATTTTTTTTCAACAGCATTGACATTGTATCTTTTATCATCAACATTTCTCATCACGGTTAATGTATTTTTGGATGCAGGGTCCTTTCTGTGAAAGTTTAAGCTATAATCTATCACGTCAATAATGTAAAAATAAATTAAACTTAGCAATAACTTTTTATGCTGGAAATGTTTTTTCATTCTTCTCGCGTTTGGAAATTTTAATTAAAATATTTATTTGTTAAACAGTAGTGAAAAAAAAGACTCGATTTCATATCTACTACTACACAATACATAATATATAATTTGTAATCATAAACATATTTCTGTACATTTGTCCAGATTTAGACGCATGGGAGGAAGTGGACATTAAGGGGGATGGTGGAGCGGTGGGGGAGGGGAGGCTCAGGGAGAGGGATCTACTCATGTTGATCAACGCTTTGCCTCTCAGGGATCTTGTGGCGAGGATCGTGCTGTTTATGAGAGCGGTAAGTTATGGTGATTTTGAAGATTTTTTTCGATGAATATGCGACTTTTCTTGGTGGCTTAGGGCTCCCACACATAACCGCGAATTCGCATCGCATCGCAAATATCTGCAAATTCGCACGAACGCACCGGAAGAATTTCCGATCTTACGATATTACGTCAACCTAGGTGACGCCATTTTAGTCCGCTCTGAAGCAGCTTAGTCCGCTCTGAGGCAGCATAGTATCAGTAAAAATAAAATAACAGGACTTTTCTTTGACTTAACAAAAACATTTGATTTTGTATCTCACCAATGTTTACTGAAAATTTAGAAAATTCTGGTATAAGAGGTCCAGCATTTAATTGGTTAGCTTCTTATCTATATATGTAATAGACAGCAATGTGTTGTGATTTATATTTTCTAACATTAATAAAATGAATAAAATTGTAACTTATAACTCGGAATACAAATATTCAAAATGTGGCGTTCCACAGGGCAGCATTCTAGACCCTATCCTTTTCGTTCTATATATTAATGATAGTCTAAATGTAACAAATGATTGATGAATGAGATCTGAAAAGAAAAATAATATAAGATTAATGTAACTGATAATCATACTGACACGCATCACGCTGTATATTCCGTGTCAACGCTCCGCTCTGACTCATTTCGGTTCGGCACTGCGGTGCTCTGTGTACCGTAGCTGCGTCTCGTCCGCACCTTCGTGCCTGTGTATATGTTTCTCCACTTGCAGGCGTATGATTTGAATTAACGTGCGTAGATGATGATTGGTGTTTGACTGTGCGTGCTTTCTATACAAACGGAGATAATTTCAAGCAATGTTAATACGCATTGACTGCGTCGTGTGTGGCAGTGTGATAATCACTTTGGGCGAAAGGCGCTCGTCGCTAAATAGCGATTTCTTTTTGACGTGACAACGTCTTATGATTCGATAGAGCCGGCTGCACGCACGAAAAAACATGACTCATGCGGCGTTACCTCGCTCTGAGGCGTTCCATGTAAGGCTTAAAGTGCAAGCGAGAGCGCGGAACGAGCGACAAAGAGGCACAATCGGACGTTGTCACGTTCAACTATTGTCAGTAAACCGACTTTACAGACAACCAATTTTTTGGACAGGATTTAAGTGATAGTAGTTCATGGGGTGATGCTACTGGTGGGCATGGTGTGCGCAAAGCGTGCTGTGGCGTGCGAACGCTGCTGCACGTGTGCCGCGCGCCGGAGCGGTACGAACGGCTGCGGGCGCGCTTGCGCGGGCTGGCGGGGGGCGCGCTAAGGGCGCTCGCCGCTCTGCACCTACGGTCCAGGTGTGTGTGTGTCTCTATATGACAACTCTACCTTTAATACCAAGAAGCTTATATCTAATATACTGGAGATTGCACTATGACCATTAACTTGTAACAAGAAAATATGACCTTGAATGACGCCTGTATGTTTTTGCCAAGTTAGGTGTGAAAGGGATAAAAAAACATACAGGCGTCATTCAACGTCATATTTTCTTGTTACAAGTTAATGTTCAAACTGAAATCTCCAGTGTATTAGATATAAGCTTCTTCATTCTTGTTTAATACGCTCTACATCCATTCTCTCGCCCGCCTCCTTGGTACAGTGGTTGACGCGTGAGTGTAGAACCGAGGGGTCCTTGGGTTCGATTCCCGGTGGAGACGAAGAAAAAAATGTCTCGGTCTGTCAGGACACAGAAGGCTGATCACCTACTTGTCCCTAAAGAAAATCGATCAGTGAAACAGATGTATAATGCATCTGCCCCTTACCCCACTAGGAGACATGGGACTTAACATCCATTCTCTAGGTGCCTTGCGTAAGCTCTACATGAGCGCTCTATAGTATTGTACTCTACGTGCAGTTCATAGTACGCTCTACATAACCACACACGTTCTAGATACGTTGAAATAAGCAGTCTAAGTATTAGCTCTACATAAACACTCAGGGTGGATCTTGCGTATCCGTGTGTTCTTTTTTCAAAAAAAAAAAAATACAAACATTTTTAAATCTTTTTGGAACAAAGTTCCTTATCGCGCGTACGAAACGGGGCTAGACGGAAAAAATTTATACAAAAAGTTGTAACGACACTTTTTGCTATAGTTGTAAGCCGTGCGGCGTGTTTCTCTGTCTGTTTCTCTCTCTCATAGAGAAAGGAACTTCGTTCCATCCGGGTGTCCCTTGACACCTCTCAAGTCTTTTATTTTTTCTATTTCCCAGTCCCACATACAGCAAGGACTTAGAAGCCAGCATACTATCAGAGTTAGAAGCGTGTTTCGCGTCCGGTGTGTCTATAATGGGGGAGGAGTTACACAGACTGCCCGCCACTTTGCTCACGGAGGATACGGCTAGAGAATATTGTTTGGCCTTCCAGAACTTGCATGGTGAGTTTTGTATTCTGCATCAGAATATATTCTTTTCTTGGAAGTACTTTCAGAAAAAAAAATATCAAAAAATATCGATTGTCAATTTACAAAATAAAGTTGTTTAAAAAAATGCATTAGAACAGCCGGTAAAATACATGTACACGATCTCACAGATAATGTTTTTGTTTCGCCTGCACTAAACTTATGCCAAAGTATTCCTTCCTATGTTATTAATTAAACAAATTATTTTTTTATATCCGTTTAAAACTTACATAGTCATTTTTAATTACAACCCATGAATATTTTATTGATATACATTTTTAAGGAATAAAAAGTTTTTTATCACGAGGCAGGATTCGAACCCGCTTCTTCTGCCATATTTTATTGAAATTAACTTAACCTTTTCAGACAAAACGCCACAACGAATAGAAGCCCTAAATATTGAAATGCCAGTATTACCGTGCGATTTGCGCGTGTGCATCGTGACACAAGCCGCGATAGATAGAGAGTGCGATCATGAGCTCGCCAGACACGTGCTTGACTTTTTGTTTCAGGTAGGGTGCATTTTGCTTGGAATTTAAGAAAAAAAAAATGGTTGCCTGTAAAGTCGGTTTTACGGGCGAAGATTCTACGTGACAACGTCTTTTTCTCGATCATAGTTGAGTGGGAGAGAGACGCAAGGCATTCGGCGGGCCTCTCTCTCTTTCGGTGACTCATCGTAACGTTACCGAGCGTTACACTTTTTCATAAGTGACTCCCAGTCGCAACCTAATTTAAGACGTTGTCACGTCAAAAAATGAGGATTGAGATGGATTTGAGTTGATAAATTATTTTTATTTAAACCATTATTTAACAAAATGTCGATATTAATAACTTGTCTCGTTTTGAACACTACACCAAAACTGGAATTACATGTTATGATCAAAATGCAAAAAAGGCGAATGCGCCTTTAAAATGTCTAATTTACCAATTATACGTCATATTTTTTATATTTAACAAAATTTTAATTAAAAATTTTCGCTTCTTTCAGAGTGGCATAAAACACAAGCCTTCTACCATGAAGTGTGGATGTATAGAGTCAGCGCGCACTGAATTAGCGAGGCTATTGGAAGTACATCCATATTTACATACCATCGCTTTTCATATATTTGCTGATATTACACATGGTATGTATAAAAAATGAAATTGATGGAAATGATTTTTTTTTTATATTTAGCTCGCACTACTTAGGATTTAGCGTTAGTTTTTAACACTTACCAGATTCTGCACAATTGGCAAGAGATATAAGTGTGTGTATGCCAAGCACACGTGTAAGAAGTGACACTTTCTCCATGACGTGACGGTATTTCCATGACGCGACTTGAAATTTTACTCTCAACGCGCTTAAAGAAGTTTCACTTCAAAAAATTAAGCACGTGCTGTTAAGACAATATTTATTCTGATGTTTTATTTATGTTGAAGTTAGTACATAATATTCAAACATTTTATGCACTCTTATCGTAACAAAAATAATAATAAATCCCCATTTTCAAGGAGAATCAGATGCGTCACTAGTGCAACACTTATGCATAACAAAATGGCGGCCCACAACGGGTGAGATTCGATCTGTTTTGGATAACTGGACAGAGAGGTGCCCGCAATTGATACAATACTTGTTATTGGACTTGGATTATACGCCACATAGGTTAGATATTGCCATACTTTTATGATTTTCATGACTTTAATAACTGAAACATGTTTGGAAGCACTTTTTATCAGCTATAAAATATTAATCGTCAATCAAAACCTATTTAAAAACATCGTTAAAAAGTGTCTATCAATAACCTATTTTTAATCCAGTTAAATTTTCGTCCAATTATTATTTTTTCAATTAATAATAGGGTTTGATTTTAAAGACCAAGAAACAAAATTTCTTAATTACGTAACTAACTGCAATTTTATCCGATTTCAAAAATACTATTTTTATTTTATCTTACACTATATTTGGCCAAACTAAAATCATCATTCACACAGCGGCGTATCACTAGATAGCCAGCTGTTCATCGGTTGGTGGCTGTACAACTTCGTCCCCGACGCCCCCGAGTGGGCATGGGGCATAATGAAGTCCTTACACCTGCACCGGTCGCATTGGCACTTGCCCCTCGATGCCCCAGGTTTAGATAAGCCCCCGGAGAGCTTGTTGGGGGCAATGTACGGTATATTGGCCACGGATTGGGGGCACTGTGTTCCTTTGGTGAGTTATTTAAGGATTTTATTAAAATATCTGGATAATTTATATGACGGAAGAAGGGCCCCAAAGGCTATTTTTAAAAGAGTAACGTCA
>CAJQZN010041363.1:19643-54506 GCA_907164685.1 Colias eurytheme
ATTATTTAGTAGTTTGAGGGTAGTCGTTTATCGTCGTTGCGCCGACATATATAATATGTTTTTTGTGTAATTATCAAGTGTTTATGTAGGTAAACATTGCCTATTCGTGTCATTGTGATTGTATGTCATGGCACTTCTTACAGATCAGATGATGAATCATTTTTAATAAATAGTTTATTTATTAATGATACTTCTTATTTTCCATAAAAACAAAACAAAAAATAGGATACAAGATTCACCACAGATCAATCCTCATATCACGTCCGGTATTGTATCGTGAAAAATTACGCAAAAAACAAAGGATACTTTAACGTATGTTTGTTTCAATAGTTAAATATTTCCTTATTTTCGGACGGGTTGCCTTTTAATGAAAAGTTTTATTTATTTCGAACTATAAAGAGTTCAAATTTCCAAGAATATCACCTATTTGACCGCACACATAATAATTTTAGGCATGTGGACCAGCAGCAGATGCGCTATATCGTTTGTCAGCATCGCGGCCGGTGGAAGCCGTGCACTGCCTGGCGCGGCTGCTCACTGTGCTGGCCAGCTCGCCCGAGTCCATCTCGCTTACACCTCGGTAAGTTTTGATTTTTTATTAACCTTAAAATACTTGAAAAATAATTTGTAAAAACTCGAGTTTTTTTTACCCTATAAAAATGTCAAATTTCGGTAGTTGTTTTGAGTTACGTTTTCTGCACAAAGGTTTATAGTCTTAGCAATAGATCTACTATTTTACCCTATTTCATATCGTTTAGTTCAGTAGTTATCGCGTAAAGATATCTTACAAAACTCTATTTATCATTTTTCGTAACCTTTGCAAACAATGTCAAAATGAAATTTCCAACAACAATAATCTGTTCCAAAACGTATAATCTGTACTAAAACTAACTCTTTTTCCTACCCTCCAGGTTCGCAGAAGCAATAACAGCCATACTAAACTGGGGTCCCAATCTCGTACAGCGAGCGTTAGGTCGCGGCGGATTGAGCGGATTTGAGTTATTGCAGAGAGTCGTGTTGCAACAATTGGATGATATGAAGTGAGTTCATATGAATTATGATTGTGGTGTAGGAGTTGTTTATGATGAAAAGCATTGTGTGCTAAAAAAATATGATTCTTTAATGAATTCAAGCTGAAAAGATGGTTAGAACATATAATATTTGACGTGTAGTCTCTTCTTTGATATGAAAGTTGTTGGTCATTGGAAAAAAGTATAAATTCATACCATTAAATGACTGTCTTCTTTTATTCTGTTATTGGTCCTTCGAGTCTATAACCAGAATAATAACAGAAATAATTACACGTAGAGTACATTTCAGCGCGTGGATACACGCACTATAACCAGTCTCGAAATAATAAATAAAACATCAAATTCTCAAATTCTCAAATTAATAATATGTTGTTCCTTCGAGTCCATTACTCATATTCACTAAAATTCCTACAGATCACACATAGAATATCGTTCAGCGCTATTAACAGCGTGGATGCACGCACTCTGGCCGGTCTCGGATTCGAGTCGCGCCATTTTAGATGCAGCTGTACGAGCTACGGGTGATTGGGACACACTTGACCGATATGTTGCTGTGCTTCTACAGGTATAATTTCTTTGTTTTTTTTTTGACGTGACAACGTCTTAAATTAGGTTGCGACTGGGAGTCACTTATGAAAAAGTGTAACGCTCGGTAACGTTACGATGAGTCACCGAACGAGAGAGAGGCCCGCCGAATGCCTTGCGTCTCTCTCCCACTCAACTATGATCGAGAAAAAGACGTTGTCACGTAAAATCTTCGCCCGTAAAACCGACTTTACAGGCAACCATTTTTTTAATAACAGGGATAAGAAATTTTGCATGTTTTTAAATCAATAACTAGTTGCAATTGTGCATTGAGGCAGCTTTATTTTTTGTTTCTTTGGGTGTAAGCTGTAACCAAAAATTTGATAGCAATTTAAATGAAAAAAAAAAGTTTTAACATTGATATGTGATTATTATTCATAATATTTAAGCTATATTGTGTTTTTACAGCAAGTGTGAAAAAGTGAGGACTTTATCCTCAATTTTTCAAACTTTATACTAGTTAAAGTATAGATATTTTCATTTATCATTCAAATGCTTTATTATAAAGAATAGATTTTTTTATAAATTTATATTTATAAAGCATTTGAATGCCATAAAACCAAAAATATCAAATGCAACAAAAAAAAGGTCGTGTTCCATCGTTACAATATTGTATTCATTGAAAAATGTTTCGTATGGGTTGAGATGGATGTTAATCATCTCAATAGATGGCGCGCGGTGTATCCCTTAGACACATAAAACTGAAAGAATAGAATAAATTCAATCCGGGGCGGATTGACGTGAAAGGATGCGGGCTCGAGTCCCGCCTCGTGATCGAATTATTTCTATTCTTTATAAATTTATATTACTGTTTTATTCAGGACAAAAACAGCAAACGTCACATAGACGAATGCGTCCGTCACTCCAACACAGCCCCGCAAGTGTGCGAGAGTGTGCTACGTCGGGCTCTCGGGGCTGAGCTAGCGAGTGGGCTCAGTGCGAGGTTGCTGCACTTGCTGCACGCACAGAGGGGGGAGGGGGGGAGGGTGCACGTGGACCACGCTCTCAAGGTAGTAGTAGTTTGTAGTAGTTGGTAGTAGTCATTCCAACATAAAAAACCGCAAAAAGTTCTTTTAAAATATGCCTATTAAAAATTTGATTTTACACATTCCGCTATAATACACGATTTTTCTAGTTGACTTTTGTGTTATTTTCTACTAGATTTCCGCCCGCGGCTTCGCCCGCGTTTTCAAAGAATATCCCGCATAGTTCCCGTTCCCGTGGGATTTCCGGGATAAAACCTATGTGTTAATCCAAGTTACCCTCTATATGTGTGCTAAATTTCATTGTAATCGGTTCAGTAGTTTTTACGTGAAAGAGTAACAAACATCCATACAAACTTTCGCCTTTATAATATAATATTAAATAGTATTAATTTTTAAAATAGTTATTGTACTTTCAGAATAAATGTCACTAATATTTCAGGACAGATATATTTATTATCAGTATCAAAGTTGAAATACGTTTGGCTTACGTTCAAAGTCAAATCTATACTATTATTTTATAATATTATAAAGGTGAGTTTATTAATTTGTTTGAACGCGCTAATCTCAAGAACTACTGGTCCGATTTTCTTTCGGTGTTTAATAACCCATTTATCGAGGAAGGCTATCAACACGCTAAGACCAACAGGAGCAGAACCACGCGGGTGAAACCGCGGGGCGCAGATAGTGCTATATATTACTGGTCGAAAAATATTCAATTTTACAACAACCTTTTCCATTTCAGCAAGCAGGAAGTTCGATAACATCAGATGATCTAGTGATACACAAAACAGCTGCCGCAGTACTGTATGCGCCATACACAAACCCAGCGCATCTCACCTTGTGGAGATTGTTCTTTCATCTCTATTTGCAACGACCGCCTAATAAGTAAGTCAATAAGTATTATGAACAATTGATTTTTAGGAAAAAACATTTTTTTTTTAAATATGAATGTAAAAATACATATACGAATTGAGAACCTCCTCCTTTTTTTGAAGTCGGTTAAAAAAGAGCGTGTGTGCCGAGCACACGTGTCAGAAGTGAAACTTCTTTGTCTCCATGGAGTCATAACGTATTACCTCTCAACGCGCCTAAAGAAGTTTCACTTCAAAAAACATAAAGACACATCTTCACTTCAAAATCTAAAATTAATCGAACTTTTTTCGAAACGAACTTAATCCAATATAAATTTAACTTGTCAAAACCGCTTTTTGTGTAAAAACGTGTTCAATAAATTGAATGAATAGGATAGCTAATAAAAGTAAATATGTTTTAGCAACGAAGCGACACCACCAGTTGGACCTTTATTCTTCAGTGGAATAATCAAATCGCGAATACTAGGACAACTAAAAAAACGCCTCCAAGACGCAATATCACACCATCACAATGAAATAGAAGCATTAAAACACAAGCAAAGTATCGATTCACCCGATACATCGATTAGAACAATCGAGAAGAGTCCAACTTCGGATATGTTCCCGCAACTATCGATTATCGATATGGTGGAACAATCGAGTGATGATTCGAATGATGATGAAGAAAATATTGGTGAAGTACACGAGGTTGCTGTTGATGATAATTCTGGTTTAGTGGCTTATCATGTTGCAGCAGAGAGGTATGTATTTTTTTATTTATATTTTCGAAGTGAAACTTCTTTAGGTGCGTTGAGAGTAAAATTTAAACGTCACGTCATGGAGTAAGGCGACGATCATCGAATCTTGCTAAAGAAGTTTCACTTCTGACACGTGTGCTCGGCACACACGCTCTTTTTTGCAATATGTATTATTTTTTTAAATTATGTAATTATGTTTTATAGGTTACTACGAGAATATTCTCGCTGGCTTGAAGAAGGTGGTAAAGTTCGAGCCTGGCCCCACCATGCTGATATATCTAGGTTTATACCTGAAAAGGTTATTTATTTATTATAATTTTGTTAAATTATTGTAATGTTAAAAGAATCTTTAATTTTGAATTTCTTGATAGCTTTTTTCAAGTATGAATAATAAGCCGATCTTATTGTATATTCCTTGTGTCTAAAGAAATCTGTTATATCCACAGAATACACTTATATAATGTACTAGCTGTGCTCCGCGGTTTTACCCGCATTGCTCCGCTCCTGTTGGTCTTAGCGTGATGAATTTTTCAAATCGGACCAGTAGTTCCTGAGATTAGCGCGTTCAAACAAACAAACAAACTTTATAATTATATCAGTATTAGAAATTAGAATAGATTACTTTTATATCAAAATCAGGTATTATCATCGGCATGGTCAGCGTCAGTACCACAATATTCAGAGCAGAGTCGAAAATCAGTCCCCTGTCCAGTGCGAGTTCCACTAACTCACCACGAGATGGCGCTGCAAGCTATACGGGAAATTAGTGATAGGACACATCGCAGGTGATTATTGATTTTTGAAGTGAAAACTTCTTTAGCGGCGTTGAGCACTTTTTCTGTAATGGGTATAAAATCTTAAACTCGCGTCAGGACACGTGGCCTGATCGAAAAAGCGTAAGACGGATACCATTCCAAAATATCAAACATGCTCAACGTTAATAATCAAGTTTTCATTTCTGCCGGCACTC
Organism: Colias eurytheme; assembly: GCA_907164685.1. Taxonomy (NCBI): domain Eukaryota; kingdom Metazoa; phylum Arthropoda; class Insecta; order Lepidoptera; family Pieridae; genus Colias; species Colias eurytheme. Next base: position 24,825 of record CAJQZN010041363.1, read on the forward strand.
CCGGAGTGCAACCCTTTTTTTTTATTTGAGACTGAGTAAACTTTATAGAACTAATTTGCTTGCATACACAGAGTATATATTTCCATATATTATGTAATGTACAAGTTGCCTATTTTTCATCAACTATCTCTACTAATAAATTTCGTCAAATTGGTTCAACTATTAGTTATTACTAGCTAAAGACAAGCATTCATATAACGTTAGTAAAATAAAAAAATAAACAGCAGGAAGCATTATTGCATTATTGAAACTCAAACATTTATTTATTCAATTAGACTTCTCCTAGAAGCACTTTTGAATCGTCATAACATATTTTTAACATTTACCACCGATATTATTATTTTATTCATAAGTATAGTTCAAGTTACTAGTCAGTGTTATTGTAGCTGTATTTATTAACTTAACAGTAAAATAAGATTATTTTATTACCATTTCAGAAGAAAAAAGTTAGTTGTCAAATCACTGGTTGAAGATGTTAACTTCATGGACTCGCGCGCTGTATTGAAGTCAATCGATCAGAGATTGGGTGATGTTGTCGATTTTGCACGGTGAGTTTATTTATGTGTATTATTTTCTAATAATATATCGATGAATAGAGTAATCGAAAAACAGAAGGATTACATTCGTTTAGTAATGTGTCATTGATTACAAAAAAATTAATCCCCATAGGTTTTAAAAAAGTTATGTTATGCATTTAGTTGTTCGGATTTTTTAAAGAATTCCGTATTTATGACATTTAGTTATAAATCATTTTTACTTAATGTCATAATAATAATTTCTATAATCGTAGTGATCCTCTTGAAATATAGTAATTATTTACTATAATATTATTACCAGGGAATGGACATCAGAAGTGTCTCGTATTTCCCAACTAGACAGCAAGTTATGGGAGCTAGTGAGCAAGTTGCGCGTGCGCAGGCCGTTGCCGCCAGTCAAGAAGTCGTGTCCGCAGAACTGTCGACCCATCACTATACGGATTGCGGTCAGTATCCTGGCTCGAAGGACCAATTTTATTTAATATTTTATGAGAATATTTGGCATTTAAGTGTAAAAAAAGTTCCTTATGTTGTAAATTGACTGACTGATTTGTAAACTTGATTAAAAAGAATTTGCAAATTGTTGTAACTTGATAAAAAAATTATTTTTAATTTGTAATACATTTATTTTTCAGGAAGACGAATGGTGCATATCTACTGGGGTGGAACGTGAAATACAAGAAAATAGGTTAGTGCAATAGCTTGCGTTATAATTTTACCTTTAAACTAGCCCACGCAGTTATCAATTTAAACAACTCTTGGAAAATTACCTTAAAAATCGATGTCTGTACACACTGCCCTGAATTATATCTAGTATTTATAATAGCTAAGAACCTTTCCTCTATAAATTTTGTGTGAAAACCCTTTTAGATACACTAAAACATATAAAATGTAATATTTGGTACAGACGATCGTCCCGCACGGGCGTGCGGCGCCTGTGCCGCGCCAGACCGCACTTCGCACGCACTGCGGCTGCCTTGCTCACTTGTGCGAGGTCAGTTATCTTTTTATTTATTATTTATTTAATCTTAAACTAATATTTTGAGATTATTTTATTATTCGTAGGGGTCATATTACATAACAATTCATGATTAAATAGTTAGTAACATAGGATAACAATAAAGCACAAGACTAGGATATATTATCTTTAATGTTCATCCAGTCTCCTTACTCATTTACCCTTATATCGATCAATATTTCGAAATTAAAATCTTTATACAGGGTGTCCCACTAAGCTCGAAGGGACTTGTAGTTTTGTATTTACTGATCACGTAAAAAATACTTAAAAATTACGTCAACAATTTTTTGCTAAATTTTTCCTGAAAATCCATGTTTTCTTCTCTAGCTTCGCACAGCCGGCATATACCACTTCTCTAATGTGAGCATTTTGTCTATGAAAACATAATCTTAAATGATAGCTCACGTGCTGGTGGCAAAGTTGGGCGGGTTGCTTGTTATGGGTGTACACATAGAGTTTTAAGAATTCATCTATTTGAAAAAAATATGCGTCTGGAATTTTATAAGTATTTTTTACGTACTCAGCGTATGCAAAACTATAACCTCTTTTGAGCTTAGTATACCAACAGTGGGACATCCTGTATATCATTTAAAACATTACCACGCTACGCAATTGGCAGAATATTTCCAATTGAATTTTAATTTATTTATTTTGTAAATGTGTGATATAGACAAACTCGAAACGCGGATACAGCAGTAAACGTGTGCGAAAGAGTGTGGCGATACATCCCTCTCGTTCACACGTGTTCGCACGCGAAAGATCTGTTGACCAATCTTGTTACAGATCTGGCTGAGGTAAGAATTAGATTTAGAAAGAAAATAAAACCAGAACTTGTTTTATAATATCTTGGATTAAAATGTTCTTAAACGATCGCAAAAGATTGAAAAACATTGACATTGTTATTAATCTATTTTGAATAGAACCAAAAAGTTCAAATAACTAAGTTCATTTTTGATAATTATTAGTACAATAGTGCACAGATGTTAAATAATTCCAAGGTATTCTGGAATCATTTTAGAATTTACCAAAATGTCTATTGACAATTAACTTTGCTTTACCACAAAAGCAAAATAAAAGATATAGGATATACACAAAAGAGTATGTATGCCTGCCTATCCTGTTGGAGCAAATCTGAACCCAAAAAATGCTATGCGGAACTCTTATCTCTCCCATTCGCTTGCCGCTTAACAACTAGGTTTCACACAAGTGATAAAAAAAAGACGGGTTGCACTCTGGGAGTGCCGGCAGAAGTGAAAACTTGATTATTAACGTTGAGCATGTTTGATATTTTGGAATGGTATCCGTCTTACGCTTTTTCGATCAGGTCACGTGTCCTGACGCGAGTTTAAGATTTTATACCCATTACAGAAAAAGTGCTCAACGCCGCTAAAGAAGTTTTCACTTCAATAATTTTCAGATACTTCGCAGGAAAACCCGCGAAACTTAGTATATTTAAAATTAACATTAACAAACACCTATTCTTGCCAAACTTCCAGACATGGATATGCCACGACAGTTCTCGTACAGTGGAAGTCCTATCCCGTTGGAGTAAAGGTGATCCAACTCAACAAATGTTATGTGGAGCTCTAATCTCTCCCACTCGCTTGCCGCTACACAACTGGGCTGATGTGTATATAGCTGTGTGTAAAACGAAACTACCCTCAAATGCGATGTTCAGTCATTTGTCTAAAGTGAGTTTATTTTGATGATACGATTGTTTAGTTGGATGGATGTGTTTTTTCTAATAAATGTATTTCTACCTTATTTAGCTATTTGTCTAAACTCTAAAGCACAAGTGAGTATGCAGTGGACTATATCTAGGTTTTGTAATGTTTGATACAATTTTTCAGTTGTTTGATGTGTATTGCAGTAAAATTTAAATGCCTCCTTTATTTATGGACACTTTACTGTGCTGGTATACAAAAACGAATCCTTAAAATTTTAGTTTCAAACTCAACCAGTAGACCCGTCTTGTTTAGGATATAAGTAATCTGTATAGTTGATCAAATTAAGAGTCCATTTTTGTCATCAATTAAGATCTTGTGAGTATTTTACCGTGAATCTAACTGTATATAAGACAATTTTGGAACATTTTAATAAATAAATAGTCAAATTTTTTTTATTTAGTTCGACATGTCACGCTGGTCACAAGCCGCGGACACATCGCAGCGACTCCAAGTGTTGGAGGCGATAACTGGCGCTGCACAGAGGTGGGGGGCGAAGCCCGACGAACAGCATCATGTTCTTATAGAAGTGAGTTTTTGTTAAGATAGGATGGTTTTTTTTAAATAAACGTGTTGATCTATTTTAGAAATATTTTGTTAAAAATTAGCAAAATACATGCTTTCTCTAGTCAGTTGAAATCATTAATAGTACAAATTTATTTTGGGGATAACTTTCTTCCAAACAAATTAATGTTGGGGCAAAGTATCCCGATTTATTGAAGCATGTTGTATCTCTTCCAGTGGATAGATCTAAAATTGTTTAACTTTATAACATACCAAGAAATAATTCCGAATTAAAAACCTGACACAGGATATATATTTTTTGTTTTATTTATATTGGAAAATGAATACCCATGACCTTCGGTAACATGAGCAAAAAGAAAACACACCTAAAATTTCCAATAAACAAATTCTTCACAGTTGCTAGGCGTACAATCGTCCGCACTAGTAACAGCGCGCGAAGTGAGCGCGCACGTGTGCGGCACTGCGCGTCGCGCGGCGCACTGTACGCTGCCGCCGATGTACTGCGCCTGCGCAGCCAGCGTAGTAAGGAATAGAGCCAGCGAGTTGACGTTTGATCAAGTGGGTAGTTTATTAATATGAATTTTTTTTTTCAAAAAAACTAAACTGTCAAATTTAAACTTAAATGGACTAAATTTAAATGGAATCACATGGGAGACCACCAGCTTTCAGATAAAAAAAAATGTGTGCGTGTACTAGAGTACACACGTAAGAAGTGAAACTTCTTTATGACCTTAAAAAAATGTCACGAGTATGGCGTAACGCAAAAATGTCACGCGTACGGCGTAACGCAAAAATGTCACGCGTACGGCGTAATGCAAAAATGTTACACTAAATTTTTGTCCAACCCCGATAAAGAAGTTTCACTTCAAAAGTTTCACTTCAAAATATATTTTTTCAAAATCCGTCCATCCAGTCGAAAGTGATGAGATAAGAAACTAAAAAAAACACATCGCTTTGAAGAAATTATTTTTATTATTTTGATCATGCATGTAGTATTGGAATGATAAGAAAAAATATATTATTATAATATATTATATCCTTTAATATTTTATCGTTTCATTGTTTTTTTTTAAGGTTAAAAATTCCAATAACACATTTCAATTGTCCATCAAAAAGAACCTTATTGAATATTTTCCGTGATAACCTACTTTTTCTTATTCCCAGATCGGTCACCTCCTCCGTGAGCTAGGCGTTATATGGTGGGAAGCTAGAAAGACTGCCTCCAATAGGGAAATGTTCCCCCACTACGCTACACATATGGCCGATGTGTTGGCGGCTTTATTACAGGCCTTTGTAAACGCTGCTGTGGATATGAGCTATGCGCCTGAGAGAGGTCAATAAACTTGTTATTTAATTTGAATGTATGGGTAAATAAACTAAATGTGAAAGTTAGTATAGTATTATTTAATAATTTGTGGAACGTCTATATAAGTATACGATTATGTGAATTAAATGTTGCAGGAATAAAGTAGGAAATTCGACCGTCCGTATAAGTTTTTGTGGCGTAAAAATTACAAACCTCATGCATAAGCAACAATAAAAAAAAAATACAACGTGAAATGATGCCAACGTGATAAGCCACCATGCTTGCAAATCATTTTGTTTCACTTTTCTTCTGTTACGATAAATAAATAACAGTTTTTGACCTGTTGTTTAATGATTATACCTACTAGCTGTGCCCCACGGTTTTACCCGCTAATTACGATAAATGGGCTATCTAACACAGAAATAATTTTTCAAATCGGACCAGTACTGAGATTAGCACGTTCAAACAAACAAATTCTTAAGCTTTATAATATTAGTATACTTATAAATTGCAGTAACTCTCTACGCCTGGTCAGCCATGCTGGAATCCTGGTCACCCTGGATCCTACCCCAGTCCCTCCCGCCCCTGCTGCCCTCCACGTGTGAGGACGAGGTCTACACCCTCATGCTGGAGGGGTTCGTGGCCTGTATCCAACAGGTTATGGAGGATTGTCCTGGTGAGTTTGGAAATACTGGTATAGATGGAATTTTAAGGGGTATGAACAAAAAAAAACACAAAATTTTTTTTGTTCAATTTTTTTAGGTGTGTTTCAAGAAGATTGTTTTAGGTGTATTTTAAATTAATATTTTATAAAAAAAAATGTTCTTACCCTATTTTCAGGGTTTTCTGACCATCCTTCGTGGTGTTTTCTCACAGCAATTTATCCATTTTTTTTCCATTTTCTCTCCAATTTTAATACTTAATAATTTATATAGGTAAACCAGAATCTGATGGCAATTAGGGAAATCAAAATTTTGAGTGTGCAACCCTAGGGAAAATGGACTGAACGATCTTGATACTGCTTATTTTTTATTTTGTCCTCAATATCATTACTCACATTACATAAGTGGACAATACTGTACTTAATAATGAGATATCCACTTAATATTACGTAGGTACATACTTACATGTATAATATACAATTATACAAATTTCTTTTATACGGGTAATACATATTATTATTTACACATACCTATATTTGTATATTCATTACCAGTATGCCATGTGAAAATATCGATATAATGATAATGTAGATCAAAACTGCTTATAATTTTTTATAAAATAAAATAAAAATAAAATAAAATAATGTTTATTTTCGTAAGTATTAACAGACACACATTATAAAATTGACTTGGACAGCTTGGACTTGACGAATAGCCGTATTGGAAACTCCTGTAATAAGTTTTCATAAAATTATATTCTAATCAACAAACAATATTATAGTTACCTACATATATAATATTTTTTAATATATAGTATCAAAACGGGTAAGTCCAATTTACCAATAAAATCTTCAAAATTGAAAATTGTGATGTGTTTGACCCTTCTTCATCGAATGTTTTTCTATACGCATTATAAACAACACCTCTTGCTTGTGATCGCAGCGGCTTTTTCGACATTTTCGAAGGTTTTTTAGACAAAATCTTAAAAATTATTCATCAACTGCAAAAAAGACAAATAATTTAAAATAATAAAATAATAAAAATCTTTATTGACATAATAATTGTACAGGTCTAGATAATGAATCCTTCGACTCCTGAACTAGTTAAAACTGTGTCTCAGGAGCCAGAGGCTTCTCCCAATATTGATCATAGTATTATGTCTATAAACTAAACTAAAAGCTCTAAAATAACAAAAATAAAGACAAGGTAAGTTAAATTTATACGTAAGCGCATTTGTGTATATCTAGATGAATGTTAGTGAGTGTGTGTGTGTGTATGTGGGTGTGTGTGGGTGTGTGAGAGTGTGTGCGTGTGTGCGTGTGTGCGTGTGTGAATGAGTGAGTGCAGTTGTGCATAAATGTTGTAATTTATAAACATTTTCTGTTTATGTGATTTATTATATACTTACAATATTTTTTTTATCTAAACTATGTTGTTAAAAGATCCCTTAAAATAATTTCAGTATCGTCGTAGTCAAAGTTCTCAAGCCAGGTGAGTATTAAGTTTTTTATTCCATTATTGTTTACTTTTTTCAATTTTAATTCTTTATTTATAATATTGTACAGGTGCGGCGCAACTACATTGTAGTGCTTTTGTGCGAATCTTGATTTCGTTATCGGAAATGGGCAACGGTCCACACGCTTGGTACTTTCAGGTAAGTAAGGCACGTCCTTTTTATGATAGCGTCTCAGGGTTTCAAATATGAAAAGCTTTCTGATACTTAAAACTCTGGCTTTTTTATAAACCTCACTTGTGGGATGACTGAATGGTAGATGAAGGCAGACTTTAAGAATTGCTCTCTGGGCACGCTCAGCTGTTATAAGGAGCGATTTGGATGCATTACCCCAAGCACATATACAATACCTTATTAAACATTCGCACAAGGATTTATAGGTTTCTATTACTAATTTTTGTTCTGCGACAGATCTCAAAGTTTTAAAAATATAAATTAGTTGACGAACTCTAGAAGATAAAGTGGAAATATGTGAAGTCCAATTCAAATTGTCATCGATCTGAACTCCAAGATATTTAATAGAGTGAACACGCGAGAGCGTAGCACAGTTGCAGCTTCCGATATGGTTACCACGATTACATGGGTGAGTGTGTATTTTAAGAATCGTGTCTACACTAGCGGCACCTTTTGATGTAATACTATAACACATATATTTCGTTTTGCTAGTATTGATAGTGAGTAAGCTATTTTCCAACCAACTAGTCACTACGGAAAGGCAATCTTCAGCAAGTTTTGTTACAGTTGACCAAGTCTTATCATGGACGAGTAAAACAGTATCGTCTGCGAACATGAAAACATCAAGTCCACGTAAGGTAATACAACATAGGTCATTTATATATACAAGGAAGAGGGTAGGTCCTAATGTACTTCCTTGAGGAACGCCAAAAGTGCACTCTGAGCATTCACTTTCAAGACTATCAACCCTAACACGTTGCGTCCTAGCTGTCAAGTAATCTGTAAACCAATCAAGTGCGAGTCCCCTCACACCTACATTCTCTAGCTTTGATAAAAGGATAGGAATGGAGACAGTATCAAAAGCCTTTTGTAAATCGAGGAACACTCCTATACATTTGAACCCATTATCAAGATAGTGAACGATTTTTGAAGTCAAAGAGAGAATAGCATCTTCGGTTGACATTCGTTCTCTAAAGCCATACTGATTACTATTAAGTATGTTATTTTTCTCGAGATACTTTACTAATCTTTTTTTAGCTAATTTTTCTAAGATCTTTGATAAATTTGAAAGTAAAGAAATGGGTCTATAATTGGTTGGGTTACTTTTGTCTCCACTTTTATGTATTGGACTGACAATAGCCTTTTTAAACGCTGAAGGAAAAACCCCACTGTCAAAACTGAGATTGCATAGAAATGCAATTGGCTCGACAAGAAAATTAACAAATTTTATCAATAGATTTGCGGAAATGTTATCCCAGCCTGGAGCGCTATGTGGTTTTAAGCTAAGTATGACATTTCTGACTTCTACCAGATCTGTAGGAAGAAGAGACATAGAATTAAGCGGTGAGTTGGTTTTTTTACAGCGAGCAGCGAGATCACTTTGCGTGGTATTCATTTTTTGCAATGTTAAATTTGCCAGCGTACCACCAACCGAGGTAAAGTATGAATTTACATTATTGAGTGACATAACTGGATCATCACATGACTGTAGAAGTTCATTTGTAGGATCTTTACGTTTATTTAAATTACACACATCTTTTATAACTTGCCATGTTTTTCTCATATTTCCCTTACTTTTAATAAGTTTATCTTTATAGTATTCCCTTTTCAGTGTTTTAATTATGTTATTGCAGACATTTCTATATTTAATGTATTTATCCCTAAGGTATTCATTCTCTGGTGACTTTTTAACCTTTATATGTAACTTATTTCTCTCCCTAATACATTTGACTACCCCTCTTGTGATCCAAGGTTTTAAAGGTTGATGCTTTCGCTTTTCTGTTTTTGTTTGAATATTACAGCTTATTAAAGACAATAGTTTATCTATAAACAAATTAGCAGCGACATTTGCGTCACAAGTTTCATACAAGTCTTGCCATGATTCTTCTAAAAAAGATTTTTCCAAACCTATATAGTCAATAACCGATTTCTTAGTAGAAGACTGGCCTCCACAGTGGTTTTTGACATTTGCACCAGAAATATAAAGTAAAATGGGAGAATGATCAGTGATTACTTGTTCAAAGACAAGCGTTTTCCATACATTAGAGCACTTTATCATGAAGTGATCGAGGCATGATGATAACCTCGTCGGTATGGTAATCCCCTGAATGAGTCCATGCATGGCAAGCAGGTCTAGATAATTTTGCACAGTTTGTGAATGGATTGATAGTGTATCTATATTTATGTCACCCGTAAAAATAACATTTCTGGAAGAGACAGTTTTTAGAGTATTGTCAAGTGATTCTAAATAGATTGATGTATTGCGAAAGGATGGAGGTCGATATGAGCATATTAATGTATAATCAGGTTCAATGTTGATGACAAGACAATTCCCTTCCAAAAATAAGGGTTCATAAGCACGAGATTTGATTTCTTGACGGATATACACAACCACTCCATCATTTTGATTCAGAATATTTTTAGACCAAAACACCTGATAGTTGTCCAAATTAGGGGGCGGATTAGCCATACTAGTCCAACATTCTGTGAGAACAAACACGTCTATAGAGAGTTGAAGACTAGATACAAATGCCAAAAATAAATCAAAGTTACAATTAATACTCCGAATGTTGACAGTCAAAATTTGACATCCAATTTGATAGTTGTCAAATAAGTTGCCACATAAAAATCTTTTATTTCTTAAATATAAATATGCCATCAGATTCTGGTAGACCTATACAATCGTGGAAATATAGATATACAAATTCGTGATAAAAAATTATTATAAAAAAATCTTTTCTCCATTCCAGGTACTGCGGAACCGTTGCTCAGCGAAGTATGGCGCTGGTCCATAGAGACGTATCTATCAGTGAGCGGCGTTGCCAGTTCGCAGGAAGCGCGCGTGCAGCTGTCGGCGCTGCTGTGCGCTCTGTCCCACTCGCACTGGCGGCGCCAGTGGTACAGCGCGCCCTGTCTGCCGCTGGCCGTGCAGGTAACTGTAACACTGGCAACGTCGCATTCCGTAAGAAACTTTTGCGGTGAGCGGCGTTGCCAGTCCGCAACACATTATCTTGGAAAGTGAGCAATAAGAAGATTTTACGGTGAGCGGCGTTGCCAATCCGCAACACTTCGAACGAGATGATACTCTTATCATCTCGTGGCGCCACTGAAAACAGCTCAACGGAATACAGTAGAGTTCAGTCGGTTGCAGTAATAACGAATAGTAAAAGTACGTTAATAAACAGTAGTAACACTGCTTGCCTTGAACTTGCCAGAGGAAAAATCTAAAAAATATTGATATTTACATTTTGTGAATTAAATACATTTGCGTTTGTGACTCGCATTTCAACATGCTTTATTGTAAAAAATCAAACATAAAAATGATTGAAATGTCCTTTTTTCCAGATAAGCACTTTATCAGACAGAGAGATAACATCATGGTGTAGTGTGACACTAAATCACACGCTCACTGACACTTGGCTGCATGGCGTGTTGGACCAACACTTGGCGCCAACGTTGGCCAATCTCTTCGCATTGTTCACGTCTAACAACATGCAGTTTTCACAAGAGGTAGGTTATATATCGATATCGAACAGTCTAGTAATATTTGTTATTTTTTACAAATCACGCATCATATGTTATCAACGAAACAATGACCAACATCGAACTTCAATTCAACAAAGAACATTAAACCTTATATCCGAGTAAAAGGATTTCACTTTCGCTCGTTTTTACTTTAATTATTTACAAAGGAAATTAAACCTTAAACCGGAGTAACAGAGTTTACTTTCGCTAGTCTTATCGTAACCTGTATTAAAAAAAAATTAAACCTTACGTCCAAGCAACAGATTTCCTTTTCGCTCGTTATAACTTTTATTATTTGCAAAGAAAGGTAAACCTTATATCCAAGCAATATAATTCACTTTCCATTAAAAAAAAAGTGTGCGTGTACTAGTGTACACACGTAAGAAGTGAAACTTCTTTATGACCTTATTTAAAAAAAAAAATTATACGTCGAATCACGCGTGGTAGGGATAAGAAAAAGATGGCGCGTAACGGAAAAATGTCACGCGTAACGAAAAAATGTTACACTAAATTTTTTTCCAACCCCGATGAAGAAGTTTCACTTCAAAAACTTTTATTTCAGTGTCTCTCCCAAGCGTGCATGTTGCCATGGTGGAGATTACCCCTCAGTGGGTTGGAACAGCTGCTGGACCAGTACTTTCAGCAGCATTTCAACCCCGCCATGCCGTACCATGAGTTGCCACACTTCTGGTGAGAATTTACTTTTGTTTTGTCGTTAATTTTTATTATCTTTTTGTATTTACTTTGCGTTTTCTTCTTTTATGGAACAAATTTCTTTTTATTGATAGCTATATTTCATTTAGTGACGTTAAGCATACGTATCATCATTTTAAATACCAAATAACATACAACTTAATTAAAAAAAAGAACGTGTATGCCGAGCACACATTTCAAAAGTGAAACTTCTTTGCCAAGATTCAAATTTACCAATATCTGCCTTACTCAATGACGTGACGGTATTGCCATGACGCGACTTGAAATTTTACTCTCAACGCACCTAAGGAAGTTTCAATTCAAAAAAATACGTTTTATAAGGCACTTTTTTTTTCTTTCACGACCTGTGGAAGTCATTGTTCTATCATGAAATATACTATTCTATAAAAAAAGTTATTTAAACGTACTATTTTACCCTTCCAGCATAGCACTATCAGCGGCTCAACTCATCGTCTACCCCAATTCACTACAAAATAAGGGCGGTTCACACTCGGCGCGGTGCAGCAGCGTGTCGTGCGCGCTGCGGGCCGGTGTGGCGCCGCCCTTACACGCGCACTTGCGGCCCTTTGTGAAGTGCTTACTGCGAGTTGTAGCGGAACTAGGTAACTATGTCCTGGTGTAGAGTCACATAAGGGCACTTCACACGCGCTAGGTAACTGCGTACCGTGTGTATAGTCACTGTTACTAAAACAAACTCAAACGTTTATTTATCCAACTAGACTTTGTTAAGAAGCGCTTTTGAATCGTCAAAATACTGTAAAATACCACGGGCAGTTTCTACATAGAATAACCAGGAAGACATTTTTTTTTAACTTATTTAAAAATAATAATCATGCCAGATAACTGTCCTGTGGTGCTAAAGCGATAATTTTACATGGATCGCGCGGATCTTCTAAGGGCGCTTCACACGCGGCGCGTTGCAGCAGCGTTTTGAGCGCCCTGCGTTACTGTGGCTTTGACGTATTTCTATACAAACACACTAGACGAATGTTCTATGTGTTTGTGTAAACTAGGTTGTGCTAACGAGAGTAACATAGTATGAAACTTTTGCAATTCTATTCCACTATCTTAGGTCGTATTTATTTTATTATTTGTTGTATACCGATCAATCAGTATATTCAAAAATAATATAATGCAATTATATATTTTTTACAGTTCCTCACATAGAGAATGAAGAAGGCCAGTTAGAAGATATCTTGAGTCGAACTGTTGTCGTATTGTGTATGGAGCCCGCTGCCAAAATTGTTTTACCTGTGAGTATTCGCGCTAATAGTATTTAAAATAATAAAATAATCTTTTTCAAGAAAATAGGATAAGCTATTGTATTATTTCAATCATATAAAAAAAACAAGTGATTTTTTTGTTTCTCAAATATGTACAAATAAAAAACTTCCCAATCATATTTTTTTTTCAACTATTTTTATATAAATTATAACGCCTCAAATGTTGCCAAATACATTTTTTACAAGCAAATTCACAATCTGTACTAAACTTTATTATAACTAAATCATCGAGTCTCACGAACACCCTACAATTCAGTAAACCACAAATTAACCAATTAAAATATCCTGTACATCATCAGGTATACCTAGAATGGATGACGTCACCACCCGTGCTAAAGGCCAGTTTAAGCGCAGTGGCCACTCTCACAGCGTTGGACTACTTTCTGCCGCTCGCTGACCGGTTGGCTAAAGCACATCTTGAAACTGGTAAGAATTCTACTATTTTTGAAGTGAAAACTTTTTTATCCACGAAATCTTAGATCTTATGGGTTACATCACCTATCCAGCTAGTGTTATGAAATTTTAAATTTTAATACATACTAAAATTTTAAATTGAAGTTTTAGCAGCCCTATATGATTGGTAATAACTAATTTGGAAAAAGTTTTTAAAGTGAAACTTTTATTACATCGTCTCAAACTTTTTGTTCGAACAGTTTCACTTTTACCGTGGTTTCATAAAACCACACATTTTTTTGACATTTTATTTTCTTTACAATTCATTTTTGAAGTGAAACTTCTTTATCGGGGTTGGAAAAAAATTAAGTGTAACATTTTTTCAGTACGCGTGACATTTTTCCGTTACGCGCCATCTTTTTCTTATCCCTACCACACGTGATTCGACGTATTTCTGTAAAGTTGCATATATAGTAAATTATTTTTTGAAAAATAAGGTCATAAAGAAGTTTTACTTCTTACGTGTGTACATTAGTACACGCACACATTTTTGCGTATTTTTGTATACCTATAGTGATTTTTTTCAATTCAAACCAAATATATCTTTAAACAGATACAACAGGCTGGTCAGAACTAGAGACACGTTGGTCATCCAGCGCGTGGTGGGAATCGAGCGTGTGCATAAAACGCGGCGGTTTGCACGCCGCGTACGGCCTGCTGCGGGCGACACGCGGCAGGCACACGCCCGAGCGGTTGGTCGATACAATGGTGGCGTTGAACAATGTGGAGATTCATTTGTGAGTATATTCTTATACCATGAAAAGTATCTAATATCTAATATATATTATAAAGGCGAAAGTTTGTAAGGATGTATGGATGTATGGATGTATGGATGTTTGTTACTCTTTCACGTAAAAACTACTAAACCGATTACAATGAAATTTAGCACACATATAGAGGGTAACTTGGATTAACACATAGGATAGTTTTTATCCCGGAAATCCCACGGGAACGGGAACTATGCGGGTTTTCCTTTGCAAACGCGGGCGAAGCCGCGGGCGGAAATCTAGTTTTTTATAATTTTTTAAATTTTATGACACTGCACCGACTATATATTTTCATCTCTCAATTATCTATTATAATTCGCTCATAGTTCAGAAACTTGATTTACACAATAATTTAATAACATATCGTATTTATAATTTTTTAAAGAATATAAAAAAAATCGATCACAAGGCGGGATTCGAATCCGTGTCTTTCCAACAATCCAGTGCGGACGCCTGACCAATAAATATATACATAATACATATCGCATTTTACAATACTTTAATGTTCATACTTTTATCTATTTCAGTGCTGAAAACGAAGAAATCGTCGCATTATGGATATGCGTCGCTTGTCGTTTAGCATTACACAAAAATGGGGAATGCAAAGAAAAGATAGACTCAAGAGACTTAGAGGGAGTGGAAAGGAGTGACATAAAAGAGAAAGGAGACAGTTTAGTGGAAGGGAGTGGGGAGGAAAGGGAGTATGGGGGAGTTGCGAGGGAGGTGATCAATAAATGGGCGTTGGATACGAAACGGTCGTTGTTACAAGTAGTAGCATTACAGGCGTCTACTCCTGCGCCTACGCACAGGTAATTCCTTTCTTTTAATACTAGCTTTCTTTTGTTTCAAAGGAAAACCCGTATAATTCCCCTTTCCTTTTCGATTTCTGGAATAAAATCTATGTCCTTTCTCAGGTCTCAAACTAACTGTGTAGTGTTGAAAATATCATCGAAATTTGTTCAGTGCTTAAGGTGTAAAGAGATAAACATAATTACTTTCGAATTTTAAATACATAATGATTTATGTGCCAATTTATAAAATGTTTTGATATTATCTTCAAAATATGTCTAAATCATTTATTTTTTTCAGGCATCGCGCACTCTGCCGTTTCGCACAATGTATTCTATCTCCCTCTGAAAGTATACTGCGTAGTTACGAGACAGCTATAACCGCAGTCCTGGGTTCGAATCCCGGTGACGTCATCACATGGGCCAAAACACCGGATTTAAAGAAATTAGTGCGTTTAGCGAATAAGTTGTATCCAGGGAAAGAAGTTTATTTCAAAGAAGAATTGGAAATGGCCGATAAATATAGTTAATTTGTTTTTTCCTAGTATTTTTTTTTATTTTATATTCCTACTATAATAGTTTTCGTCTCGAATTTATATAATATTTTTGTTAATTTTTAGCATATTGTTTTTTTTTTTCATTGCAAAAGGCATATCGAATGTTTGTGTTAAACTTTATATTATGTTGACTGATTTTTATATTAAGAGGATGGTTTTAAGATAAATAAAATATATTTTGTAATTCAGTGTTTTATTTCACACAACATTATTCATGACTAGAATTCTATTATAATATATGATAGTATATTTCGCTAACTTATTATTAAAACTATAATTAATAAGGAATCGAACACATCGTTCGCTAAGTTAAGCTATACAAATAAATATAAAGATTAAAGCGCGTCACACACGGTGAAGATACTATAATATTTTATGTTAAGATTCTCTACTATAAAATATTACAGTATCTTAAGATATCCGGTATCAGCGTTCTGACCATCATTTTTCTTTTTGTCATTGCGTACTAAGACCCCTGTAGAACCGCCATCCTGTTACCCCTCGTTTTCACCAAAGTATAATACATGTATTTTACAAATTTGATGCAATGTTTTCGTTTCTCATAGACATGTGTAAAACATGTTGTATACAAAATTTGATACATGTAGGATAACTTATATGAAACTTGTTGGTTGAAAACTTCTAGTTGCCTGATCAGTTGCCTACATGTTTATGATCTCTTGTTTTTGTTGTAGCAATACTTGTAGAATTCGAGACAAATTCAGTCGTACCTACTTTGATAATTTCTAAAAAAAAAACTTGAGATATGTATGTATGTTGAAAACTTTATCCAACAAACATGGATAAAGTTTAAAACTTGTTTGTTACTAGTATTATACAGAAATTGCAATAAAATAAACAATACTTATCTAAACCACGACTGTGTTTTGTAGGTGAGAACGCTATCAATGGATCAGACAAGTTCTACCATGTCACAGACTTCAGTGTAAACGCAAATGTGTTTTATACTTGTATAAATACTTGTTGGCTACAAAGTGTGAACGAAAGAATGTTTGAGATAGTCTCAATACACGTGTAAAATAAATAATTATGTTTTGAAAAGTATTCTACAAGTTTTGTATCAAACTAGTATTTAACTTGTTTCTTGGTGAAAACGAGGGGTTACAAATGACCCGAAACACTGACACAAAATTTCGGGTCACGCTGATACCGGATACCTTAAGATACTGTAATATTTTATATTAGAGAATCTTAACATAAAATATTATAGTATCTTCACCGTGTGTGACGCGCTTTAGAATGACAAGAAGAAAGAATAAATCTAAGTAATACTAGTTTATACAACGTGAAGTATTTTATCTTAAATCTTAAGAAACTATATCTAAGTAAACAGAATATATTATATTAGATTAGATAGTGTTAGATATAACCATTACATTATGTTTTCCTTATTCCTTACAAGTAATCAAAACTTGATTTTTTTATTAATTATTATAGACTAAACAATTAAAATCTTAATAAAATAAATAGGTAATAATAAACACAACATCTGAAACAAAAAAAAAACTTCTGCGTCCTTTGCTTTCAGTTAGCTCACATATTTCGACGTGCTTTGAATTTTGTTACGTACTCTCAATTTATTTACATAGGAATACATAATTAATCAGACAATTACACTAAATTTCTACCGAGGAAGCAACCTCTTCCCATTATAATGTATGACAAACGCCATAACCCCAGAAGCAGTAGCCACCGCTGCAGCATGAGACGTCTTCATGGCACTTCCCCACAACCAGCCCTTCGGTAGCCAGTTCACTATATGTATAATGTCCAGCACAAACTTGGTGCTCGTGAGAGTTGCTTGTGTGAAACGAGCTGGGGCACATTTTGTTCGCTTCGTCTTTAGATTTTGCGCCGCTATATGGAGAGCGCGGATTGATCTGGCAACATTTTTTATTTATTAATCTACGTTAAAAGTGATAGTACCTATAGTTCGATTTGTTGCAAGGTAAATTTACGCTGATAAAATAGCATTTATAAAATAACTAGCTTATCGCCCGCGGCTTCGCCCGCGTTTTCAAAGAAAAACCCGTTCCCGTAGGATTTCCGGGATAAAACCTATCCTATGTCCTTTCTCGGGTATCAAAATATCTCTATACCAAATTTCATGCAAATTGGTTCAGTAGTTAAGGCGTGATTGAGTAACAGACAGACAGACAGAGTTACTTTCGTATTTATAATATTAATATTATGGATTACTTGTATCTTAAAGCTAGACTTTGGGCTAAACTATTTAAGCTTATTCTGAGAATAGAGAATCTTTATAGATTTTTAAGTTAAAATATTTACCTTAAAAACCCAACAAAAGCGGACAGTGACCAGAACAGCTTATGCGCTGTCCGAATATTCGTAGCATATTCTTCTTTGATCTTCAGAACACCTGTGTCCACCAGCCACATAAGTTTCTCAGCTTGTAGATACGCTAACGTGAAGATGCTGTTGGTCACTCCTAGAGCTCCCCACCATGGACCTTCCTAGTTTATGTTTAATATCATACTAATAAGAATTCTGTAGGTATTTTTTATTTACGATAGTTACCTAATATATCTTAAAAAATATAAACTTAATCTAAAAAAATTAAAAGCATTCGAATAAATTGCCATTAATTGATTGATTTAATACGTTTTTTAAAATGGCCAACTGTGCTTATAGCCTGAACATTTATTTGGATGATTCGAAATATTTGAAGTACCGAATAACACTCAACATTATGGTCCTACCGTTGTATTGATAAGATTCAAGACAAGAGCATTAAAAAAATAAATAATGACTGAGATAAGTGAACGATAAGCTGTCGATTGATCTCAAACTATAGAATCGTCACTCTTCCGGCTTTCTATCTTCCACTACACCTTAGATAATTCGAATATATTTTATAAAACTTAATCTGGTTACGAGAAATGAAATATATATGATATGAGATGTAGTTGCCAACCTTTCTACCATCATTCAGATTTTTTTTTATACTCTTTCTATTCAGTGAAAATATCAGTATCAAAACTGCACAATATTTTACCAAATCATTTAGCCATACTTATACTTACATGTCTCCCAAGTCCATAAGTTTGAAGAACTTTAATAGCGGCGGGGTCGTCAAAGAGCCGCAAAGTTGCCCGCGCGGACGCTAGTCGAGCGCTCGCGGTTAGCAGGCTCTGTTTGTTGGAAGTTGAGCCCCATAACTTCAGGGTGTAGCATGTTAGGCCTACTACCTGATGGTTATAAATTAGTATTGCGAATGAGATTTCAAATACCTATATATATATAATATCCTCAATATTGCTGAAGTAGGTACATTTCCCTGCTCGAGAAAAACACAGAATATGCGACTATGCTTTTGAATCTCACAAAATATCACTTTATTTATACCGCGCGTTACAAAAATGGTGGTCCACAAAGTCGGAATTTATTTTTATTTTTCGACAGTTGCCGGGCTAAATTTGATCATTTGATTTTGTACGGCATTTGTGTCATACTATTTCTATACTGCTTTTAATCCATTATTCCGCAACGCCGTACAAAAATCATGGAGACAAGAGGAAAAAATCTCTACCTGAACTTTCGAATTCTCATCTGCACTCAGGTGGACAGCTTACAAGTGACGTCATAGTACTGAATCTTATTATTTTATGCTCTTATATCGTTCTAGATAGGTCATCTGGTGGGTCAAATGACCCATATTTTTTTCAACACGGGCCTGTAGTCTATTTGACCATGCAAGCGAATCCGCGGGTGACAGCTTTTACTTTTGACCTTTCGGCTAAGCTTCGGATTGAAATGTTATGCTAATACAGTATTAAATTAATCTGTACTGTAGTTTGTAATATATCAACGTAGTTATTCATTGATAGATTTAAGTAGGTATGTACTCAAATTCGGAACTTCGACACAGTACGTTCCGACGTTAAATCAAAAACTAATCTCTAAAGGTATCAATCAAGTGGTCACTTACTTTATCCCGGCTCGCATGTGACTGCAGCAGATCACACAGCTCGTTGACCAAATCCATGGCGGCAACACGATACACTGAGCGAATTTAACTCTATCCAAAATATGATTAGATAATAAACGATAGCCGAATTTTTTGATAAAAATTCATAAGTAATTCGTGATATGATTTATTAGGATTTCATTATATCGTGGTATAGTTATTTGTTAGATGATATTGGTTTTATTAAATTTTGCCACCGATGGAGCACTCTGCAGTATATTATGTGATAAAAATTAAGCAGTTTCGTAATTCTGTATGCTCTCTATATAATTGTATTTTTATTTTCTTATACTGAATATTGGATGTCAGTTATTGTTTACTCTCCAACATTTTCTTGATACTCCAACTTTGCAACATCGTGATTCCACCAAAATCGGTTCAGTATTTTTAACGATACCTACTTCTGTAATCTGTTTGAATAGCTTTTTATATATAACGTTTAAGATGTTTGAAAATAAGCACATACTACCTATTATTCTATGATTCTAGACTACCGTAGACTTTATTTTTATAACTAAGCTGTATACCTACTGAATTAATGTTTTCAAATTAATTCATCTGTTCTGATACATTGGTATTTGAAGTTATAATGAAGAACATATTCATGAATAAATGTTGGTTTAATTTTCCGCCTAGTATGTGCAAATAAATGCAGGTTATATACTTATATACGACTTTTATTGACCTTTTAAAGAGAGGTGACCCTGAAGTTATCTACCATAAATAAATATTACTTACACTTCCTTAGAAGTGAGGCCGCACATTCTCAATTCTATATCCGGTTTAAAAAAATCACTTCCATAGGCTTGGAATGTAGGTAATTGCATTAATTTTAATGGCTAACCCAAAGTTCTAAATATTTCTGTGATAGTAGATAATATCGTCAAAATAGTTACTATGAAATACTTAGAAAGATTTGAATACATGTGAGAAAAGTCAAATTTATTATTGAAACCAATGTGCAATACAATTGGATTTCATTTGGTTCAAGATATTATAGAAATTTTATTATAATCAATATCTCCTTTAATTGAATACTTTGTTAAAATGTAAAAAAATTATAACAAAAATTACATTTTCATCTTATTCGGGGTAACTTATGTATACAATTTATACTATAAAAATGCACATTCAAACACTGCATACAGTTATAGCAATTTAAACACAAAAAATAATAATTATAAAAATTTATTTATACTCAGTTTCATACAGGTACCTTTAAATACATTAAGCTTGTAGGAATAAATATATATACAATTTTGTACCATGGGAAATACACAACACGTAATAAGGAACATAATATATTGTGTATGTCATCATATTGGATATCCCCAATATTCGAACTCGCCGCTTCGAGTCTTCCTTCATCATAAAAACAGCTAAGCAATGGAATTCACTCCCTAACACCATTTTTCCTAAACAATACAACTTGGACATCTTCAAAGCCAGGGTGAATAGGCTCCTTCTAGGCAGACGTGCAACCAAGTAGGCCACATCACCGCTTCCCATCAGGTGGGATTGTGGCCAAACCTCTGCCTATTGTTAATAAAAAAAAAAAAAAAAAATATTGTGATATAACAAGGTAAAATATCTATATAATACACAGAACCCGCATTACAATAATATATTACAAATACCATGGACGTATAAAAAAAGACGGACGCCGTATTACGAACAAACAACGTGAAGCCACCATAGTAAGCTAGCGATCGTGTAAAGACAATAAACACGCACACACTCTCACCATAGTAAGCTAGTCGGCCGCCATTACGTCGTGAACTACCGACTGATTAACTGCGTCACTGTTTCACAAAAAATATTTAAAACTGTCTTGCGTGGTTAAATGGTGTCGCAACAGTACAATTTTAAATAACAAAACACGAGGGATTACATTCCACAGGGAAGCAAGTTATTTCTTTTATGTTTTAATGACAAAATGATTACGGCAAAATTTATAGAAAAAAATACAGCCGCCATTGTCAACAGGACAGCTGTTGCCATGGCAACATGGCACACACACATGGGTGTTTCGCCGCCATTACTAGGCTTCACTCAATGTTTAGGCGATATACCGTCCGTCTTTTTTTATACGTCCATGACAAATACCTTAAGTTTAAGCCACATTCTTCCTTATATCGAATATTTGTTTACGCGTTCGTAAAAAGCCTTTTAATATAATTTGTATATTACTGGAAGATTAGATAATGGAAGGAATATTATATAATGAGAACCTTAGTTTATGGTTAATTTCATCTTAATGAAACTTGATTTCCGTTCGAACTTTTCCAATATCCTAATTTTTCCTATCCTGCAGCAGATCGTTAGGCATAGCAGATTACTATGCCTAACGATCCCAAACCTGAATCACTATCAGCACTTATATTCTTTAAAGATTTGACATACTATAAACAACTAGACTCACAATCACATTAAAAAGTCATCCGAAGCAAAACTCTGCCTTTTTTTTAAGTGGGAAAATCTTCCAGATACCCACGGCCCCCGGGTAAGGAGCCATGGGTTATGTCGGATTCTTACTGACTAAAACCCCACCGTGTTCCATCGAGCCGCGTTAATGATGGGGCCGCGGGTATTGGTTGCAATTCTTCCACGACAAGCAAAACTCTGCCTTTTTTTTTAAGTGGGGAAATCTTCCAGATACCCAAGGCCCCCGGGGAAGGAGCCGTGGGTTATGTCGGATTCTTACTGACTAAAACCCCACCGTGTTCCGTCGAGCCTTTTTAATGATGGGGCCGCGGGTATTGGTCAGAGGCGGCTCGTGACAAAATTTTATGGGTGTTCACTTGAAATAAAACACTGAAAATACATGGTGTAAAGCAGTACATTTATCAAAAAAATTACTTATAAAGGAAATACATACGTCTTTCTTTTTGGTGTGCAAAAATATCTATAACTTAAAGCGACAAGACATTCGTAAATGTCTGTTGTTGCTTTCATCACAACCACACAACCACGGTGTTTTCACATAATATTGTTCGGATTTAAACACACGCGTATATGTTTTCGTTTTTGTCGTACATTTTTGCGTTCGTAAGTTCAGGCCGTGGCGGTCTCTAGCTTTACATTCAAGCCGAATTTGTAACGTTTTATCACACTTTTTAATGAACGCCACATTATAATTATTGTTCATTTTAACACTCACAAGTAATACTGATAACTACAGGCTATTTCAACACGTATTTTATAATTTTAATTAGAAAATTGCATGAATCGCGCGCGAGCATTGAAGTTGACTCGAGTGTTTGTTTATATTAATAGAAGTGGTAACTGGCAACGTCGCGCCGCGCCGCGCGCGCTATCGCTGTCCTGTCGGGCGGTAAAAACGAACCGGCAACGTTTGCGGGTGCGCCGCTCCGAATTTTGCTACTTTTCCATAGAAAATCTTTTGTTTCACGCGCAGGGCTTTGGCAAAACCCTCTCTTTCACTCCTATTGGATTTCGTATTAGGAAATGTACTAAATCTTTTTTCATTGGATCGCAATCGTGAGCGCACCGCTTCGCGCGTTACATTAATACAGTAGGTATTATACAGGTGTATGGGATGATGGAATGATGGATATATTCATTGGTATTAACAGTAGTTTTAAAGATTACGATTGATTTTAAATAGTAATAATTAATGTTAATAATTAAATTAAGGAGTATGATTTTATTATAATTATTTATGGGAGTTCACTGCACCAGCGCTCCTTAGGGCGAGCCGCCTCTGGTATTGGTTGCAATTATTCCGCGACAAGCAAAACTCTGCCTTTTTTTTAAGTGGGGAAATCTTCCAGATACCCACGGCCCCCGGGGAAGGAGCCGTGGGTTATGTCGGATTCTTACTGACTAAAACCCCACCGTGTTCCGTCGAGCCGCTTTAATGATGGGGCCGCGGGTATTGGTTGCAATTCTTCCGCGACAAGCAAAACTCTGCCTTTTTTTTAAGTGGGGAAATCTTCCAGGTACCCACGGCTCCCGGGGAAGAAGCCGTGGGTTATACAGGGTGTCCCACTGTTGGTATACTAAGCCAAAAGGAGGTTATAGATTTGCATACGCTAAGTACGTAAAAAATACTTAAAAAATTCCAGACGCATTTTTTTTTCAAGTAGATGAATTCTTAAAACTCTATGTGTACACCCATAACAAGCAACCCGCCCAACTTTGTCACCAGCACATGAGCTATCGTTTAATATTATGTTTTCATAGACAAAATGCTCACATTAGAGAAGCGGTATATGCCGGCTGCGCGAAGCTAGAGAAGAAAACATGGATTTTCAGGAAAAATTTAGCAAAAAAATTTTTGACGTAATTTTGTTGTTAAAGTATTTTTTACTTGATCAGTGTATGCAAAACTACAAGTCTCTTCGCGCTTAGTATACCAATAGTGGGACACCCTGTATAGGATTCTTACCGACTAAAACCCCACTGTGTTCCGTCGAGCCGCTTTAACCCATTGAGCCCCGAACGGCCCGATCGGGCCACGACACAATAGATTTTCTATAGACTTTCTATTGTGTCTGTGATTCCGGGGCCTGATGATTAATGATGGCCACGGGTATTGGTTGGAATTTTTCCGACAAGCAAAACTCTGCCTACGGCTTAGGCGTAGACTTTCAACATAATAAAGTGTTTATTTAAATTAATGTACTATTGATATCTATATAACGCCGATCGTACATTTTTTGACGACGTTTTAATAGTCGATTATGAGTCTAGTTTATTATTAGTTTCAATGCTGAAAATGATGCAGGCCAGTTTGTTTGATGAAAAGCGTTTTTTTAATCTATACTTAATCGAAAAAATCAATAACATTTGCCCATTAAAAAAAATAATTTCGTCATTTTAAATGTATTGAACATCAAATACAAATAAATATAATATTTATAAATATAACAACCTCATAATACCTTTTTCAGATAAAATTGTATAAATGAGTGCAAAGTGCTCAAATTCTTTGTTACAAATAAACAATTCAAACATTTATACAATTTCAAATTATTTAAAACTTTAAGGTTTAACTCAGATTAATTATCAGTTTATTGTCACTATGACACCAATACATAAATACAAACTATTTACAAAATAAAATTTGTGTGCGCAAATATTCAACCCTGTTACTGCCATGAATTGGTAAACAAAGAAACTAAACAATAAAATCTCATGTCATAACCTCCTTTACAACCCCCAATTTCTGGCAAGAACCATTATTATCACTTCACAAATCACAGTCACTTTCACTATTTTAATTATTTGAGCAGTCGTTTCCTCGCGAAATACATCGCAATACCGATCACAGAGGAGGTGGTAGCGATGGCTGCTACTTTAGTCGAACCGATTTTCTCTCCCCACAACCACCCAGCAGGTAAACAGCTAACCGCGTGGGTTATATCCAGGAATAACTTCCCAGCTGTAATTATTTGTAGGGCTAGGCGTATGTCAACTTTCCGCATCGCTTCGCTGACGTCTTCCGTACTTTGGAGGCAATCCCGAGACCACCAGAGGTGTCGGAGGGAACGGAAGTTTCTGAAATAATGTTTAATATTTACAGATAATTGAATATTGAATATTTTTAAGCATAAAAAAAGTATCAGATAGTACAGCAGATGTTTCCTAACAATAAACCTATTGATATACTATAAACAACTGCTCACAATCGCCAAATAAAATGTCGTCAAAAAACGTCTGAATGGTATTGTAAAATTGGTACCATATTTTATTGAAATTAGAACCTTATTTCAAGGCAGTAATGTTAAAAGTCTATTGCAGGATGTATAACACATTAAAAAACTCTGCCTCATACACGGGTAGGCAGAGTTTTACTTTGGACAAATTTGAGCATGATTGAAAGTAGTTGTTTATTGTATGTCTCAATAATAAACTGCATTTATATATATTCATAATTATTTAAAACTGCAGAATTGTATGAAGTGGTTAATTCTAGTAATCAAAAAATTATCTACTATGAAATAATCAAATTAAGAAAAAATGCTAATTAGAAGATAATGTAACCTTAAAAAAACTGAATGTAAACTGATATTATAGTTTTAAATACAAGATAATTTTCGAATTAAATCATGCATTCACATAATAGTTTTTATTACACACTTCATAATGTAATTCACTAGGTATTATTTTTAATACCATGCTAAAAACATATACATTAATTCAAGTTTAGCATTAAATGCAATTTTAAAATACACAAGAGAGGATTCGAACCAGTCGAACCTTCACCTTATACTGCCATGCCATCTTCAATCTCACCTAAGTAATCCATAAATTTTTTTTTCAAAATAAGTATTAATTTATATAAATTATATATAAATTAATACTTATTTAAAATCTATATATGTATATATAAAAGAAATCGTGTTAGTTACTCCACTTATAACTCAAGAACGGCTGAACCGATTTAGCTAAAAATTGGCAGGGACGTAGTTTAGAGCCAGGAGAAGGACATAGTATACTAAATATGTACCACAGGCGAAGCCGGGGTGGACCACTAGTGTCTTATAAAAGTACTTACTGTATTAGTGAAATATACAAGCTAGCAGCCCACAGAGCCGTGCTGAACACTTCCAATTTATTCGCTACATCAGGAGTCAGCTTCAAAATCCCCACATCATGTAACCAACAGGCTTTCTCCACTGGGAGAAACATTTGGTCCACACAATTTGCTAACACCCCAAGAGTCGCTGCTATTTTTGATGACTCCTGTAATAAATTTTTATCATTTTTATCGATGTCAAAGGTGTAATTGCAACATGATAATATCAGTATTAGAGGCAAAGGTTACATAATTTATAAATAAAAAATTAAATATAAGTAATAAAATTTCACTATCAGACAGTTATTTATAGCATTTGCAAATGAATGAAAGTCAACGTAATATGGACCTGTATGATTCTGTTTCTCTTCTTTTTATGGAGTTTTAAATAATTAATATTCTATTGTGACTAGACTTATTAAATAACGGAAGAAAATTTTTGATTTATAAAGAAGAAATACACAGTAATATGACTGACCGGTTGGCTTAGTTGGCAGTGGCCCTGCCTTCAAGCCAGAGGTTGTGGGTTCGATTCCCACCCGGGGCAAATATTTGTGTGATGAACATAGATGTTTGCTCTGTGTCTGGGTGTTAATTATCTATATAAGTATTTATTTAAAAATTATATATTATGTATGATTATCAGCCATCTGGTTTCCATAAAACAAGCGAAATTTATTATAATTATACAGAAATACCATCATTTTACAAAATAATACTAAACTTTAAAAATTTTAAATAATTATAATATGTTAATTATATCATTAAAAAAAATACTAGACTTTAACTCAACTCAACTTTTTAACTTATTACTTACATGTTTGCCAAAGCCATAGTTATAAGTGTGTCTCATCATAGGGATATCATCAAACAGCCTTAACATCATCCTTGCATTGGAGAGGCGAGAGCCAGCGGTTTGCCATGGCTTGTCTCCCTTGATACACCCATATAACTTGAATGTGTAACATGCTAGACGGACTACCTGAAATTTAAAAGAAAAATCTTTAAATAAAATTTTAAGTACTTTAGGCTAAGATTTTCTTGTTTAAAATTTGTAATTAGTTGCTGTATTAAATAATGAGCATAGGTAATTAGTAATTACTAATAAGTGATTATATTTTTTATCTTATTAATTTACATACTAGGCCACAACTGTTTTCCTTCATTAATGTGTGTAATAAAAATATATAGGTTCAGAAAAAAATTCAGTAGTTACTACAAAATATAATTTTTAAGTAATTATGTACATGAATAACTTTAGGTATTTCTTTAGAAATTTGCGGCACGAATTAAGGGGGGGGAGGGGAGGGAAAGGGAGGGGGGAGGTAAGGAGAGACCCCCTATAAAGTGGGGGGGTGCGGAAACCCCCCCTTCTATTTTTTTTTTTAGATTATATTTATACTAGCTTTCCGCCCGCGACTTCGCCCGCTTCGTCTAAAACATAATAAATTATATACTAAAACCTTCCTCTTGAATCACTCTATCTATTAAAAAAAACCGCATCAAAATCCGTTGCATAGTTTTAAAGATTTAAGCATACATAGGGACATAGGGACAGAGAAAGCGACTTTGTTTTATACCATGTATGTAGTGATGTAGTTAGAAATGTATCGAATATTATGGGCTTTCTTGACTGCTCCGGCGCTGCAGAACGTGGCGCTTGCCCCCGTGTACCTCGTTGCAGGCAGGAGTCTTCACTCGCCTTCGTAGCTTCGGCTTTTTGGTCGCCTTTGGCGACCAGCCTCAGCCACTATGGCTTGCTTGACTCTGCCTGCTCCTCAGCACACGCGGGCGCCACGCTCCTCCGCGCCTCCGACTTTTTTAATACACTCTAGTGTATGACAGACAAGTACCACGTGGAATCGGGGTGGACAGATTCGGTACTGTGATTAACAATTTGTGTGCAATATACATACAATAAAAACATTTTTTTTAATAATTATTTATTCAAATCTTGTATACATGTTTGATACAATTTACAATGGCAATGAATGGATCCATTTTATTTTTTCCACCGAGCGTCTCCACATATTCTATAATATTTTCACCGAAGTTTGCTGGGTGGTTATAGTTATCTTTTTTTAAAAATCTTTTTACATCATGCCACTGGGACTCAAATGGGTCAGGGGCAACAAATAGGTTGTCTGGGTCTGAGTGATTAACTTTCTTATGAGCATATCCATATCCCCAAACAATCATATGCTCGCCAATAATCCATATGAATTGTTGTCCACTCAGCAACATGCTTTTGAATGAACTATGGTTTTTAATATGTACATTAAGACATTTGTTATCTCTTTCAAACACAATTCTTGTAGTTTTGTCAATGTAACTCAAACAATTTTGAACATAATCTCGAAAATTAAAAAAAAAGATTTCTCTGTAATTACACGTTTCCTCACGAAAAGCCGCTAATGTATGTTTCGGGGCATCATTATCGATCGATAAAAATTAAAATCGCGCCGAAATTCGTGCCGCACGTTTCTAAAGTCAACCCTAACTTTAGTTGTTAAGATGTTGCATACATTTTAGCATGTAAAAATCTAATAATACCGCAGATACTAGTTTGAACTATGGGACAACTATTTCCTGTTTAATTTGCAAATATCAAGGGTGAACAAGTTAAGATATCCGCATACTTTACCTTGTCTCTTCCATTGTAACTATCCAAAAGTTCGCACACATCTTCTAACACAGTCGACATTTTTAAAACAAATGATTTGATATATCAATTCACTGATAACGTATCGCCTGCGAAAAATCGCACACGTCTATTGATAAGAGCTTCTGTTTGATAAATAAAACATTTTCCCATACTCCACGTGGAAGCGAGACCTTGATTTCGAAAGGTGCGCGAGATCAATTATTAGTTCAACTTGAACGACATTCTAATTGAACCTGAGAATTGAACCAATCAAACATATGTTACGCGATGTCGTCAGTAGAAACACAATTTATACAACCGACTAGACATGGGTAGGTAATGCGTGGAAAGCTGGGTATCGACTTCGCGCTCCTGGCGCGCGCGCCATGAATGACCGCGCCGAGAGTGCGTTCCGCGGAGCGCGTTCCAAATAATTGAAGTATATCAACTAAAGGTGAGTATCGACTTCGCGCTCCAAGAGAACGAACATTGGCGCGCGCTCCAGCCGCGTGAAATGGATACCAGTTTGGAACGCGCGCCAAAATGTTCGTTGGAGCGGTCGAACACGGAGCGGTCCGTTCCGTCGGGTGTCGGTTTTTTACCGCGCATCAAACGTGGCGCGCGTGCCAATGGAGACGGGTTTGTCGTATTTTTTGTGTTTGTTGCGCTCCGAGTAATAATTATGGATAACCAAAGTTGCCGTAATTTAGATTTTTTATTTATTTAATTTTTTGCCGTTTATTCAGCTATATGGTACGAAAGAAGTTTTGTAGAACAGTAAAATTTATTCGTATCATAATAAATCGCTTAGAGAAGATGCTTGGAGAGAAATCAGTAGTGAAATGGTAGTCCCTGTGCCGGAGTTAAAGAAAAAAATGCTGCTGCTGCTCGTACACGATTAGCTTCCATGATGAACGGTCAAACACTGGAACAGTTGCCA
>CAJQZN010041363.1:64506-75326 GCA_907164685.1 Colias eurytheme
CACTCCATGTTCGCGAACTTAACAAACACACGCTCGCGTCCACGAACAAACTGCGCTCCCCTTTGAGTTCGCGCAAAAAACCGCTTCCGGAGCGCTCCGCCGTGCTCCGATCGTGCTCCAGTCGCGCTCCGCGATCACGACGTATCCATTATGTTTGGTTTGCGGAGCGGGCGCGTTCGCAAACCACGGCGAACCTAAGTGGATACCCGGCTTTATGTATCCATTGTATATGATCTACCAATATCACGAAGTTCGTCTTATGACTTACGACTATCATAGAAAGAACACAGTGAAATTCGTGTAATGGACGACATGCTATTCGACGACCACAAAACGTAGCAATATAATTTATTTCTACGCACTACGATACCTTTTCTCCAACACGCCTTTAAAACACTGTGAATTAACCATTGATATAATATTACTACGTATGCAATGGAGTAGACACCACGAACAAAATCTGTCCGCCATTTTTTTTGCTCTAAGTTTTAAAAATTATTATCTAGTTAGGTACTTACCGATGAAAAGTTATGTTAGTCACTTTTCCGTATTATTTGTGCAATATCGTAACACACACGAAGGCATATTTGATGCGTTTCACTTTAAAACAAATAAAAATGAGCGTTCAGTTAAGCCATATGGCTTATGTTGAGCGGAACATAAGTGATGTAGGCGGTGTCGCCTCCATATGTATATCTCAATGGAATTAACAAGTCTTCATTTCAGGTGCAACCAGTACCCCTTGGGCCGATATTCATACCTCAGCCAGATTCAGAAGGGCCCATAAAACTCAGTGCTTCAGCTTACTGGATCCTACGCCTGCCCTATATATACGCGGATGAAAGAGGCCCCATACAACGACCTAGGACAGCTTCTGGTCACATGGGGACTATGCTTACACCCTTGTTTGGGTTGCAAGAATAAAAATATAATAATAAAGTGGTTGTTTTATTTCACTGGTATTCTAATTTCTAACATGTAAATTTTCACTCAATCCTACCGCTAATGTAGTGTGTAATGTATAATGTATGTTATGTATGTGTGCGTCATACTATATAGTCCTGTGGTTCTTCAGTTAAAGTGCAGTTGTAATAGCAGTTCAATGCATTATTATACACCCTACAGTCGAGTCAAGTGTTTCATTACCACCAACCATTGCACTAAGGAAGGTTTGTAAGGATGTTTATGTTTATCCTTTCACTTAAAATGGTACTGTTAGTGTTGTGAATGAGAAGATATTATGCAAGTTTAAATGAACTTACCAAGCGAGTAGAGCCTAGGGAGTTACTACTTAAATAAATTTTATTTTAACTCACCTACTATCCTTTATAGTTTGGTTCTATAATCTATTATACTGCGCAACGGCTCGTCGGCTCCAAAAAGCTTATTTCCCAATATTAGGAAAAACATTTTGTTAAGTTGCTTAATTTATTCTATAAATTTGATTGTTATCGGGCTCGTGGTATCTTGCTTTTAATGTACCACCATGAACTTTTTAAATAAACAATAAAAATACATTGATTCATATTATTATTGTGCCTTTTTGCAAATCGACTATACAATTCTTACAAAATTATTTATAAACTAGCGGTCCGCCCCGGCTTTGCCCGTGGTACATATTTCGCAATAAAAGGTAGCCTATGTTCTTTCTCAGGGTCTAAAGATTATCTGTGCCAAATTTCATCAAAATCGGTCCAGTAGTTTATGCGTGAAAACCATACATACATACATACATACATACACACAAACTTTTCCTCTTTATAATATTAGTATAGATTTACCTTTTATCAGTAGAATTCGTTCGCTTAAGCGCCGGTTCACACAACTTAATCCAGCATAATTGGTATAGTGTATCATATTATATGAGATAAAACAAATAGGTAATTTTATGTTTATTTAACACAAATAAAAATCTTGTTTATAACGCGAACAAAAACAGAAAACTACATAGGTATATTTACAGGTGGTATACAGATAGCTATAAGTTCGAATTTCGAAGTGTATTTTTTTATACCCCATGTTTTTTTTAACGTTTAGAAAAATTTTTTGCAAATAATATTCAACATATAATAATTATATTTGTTTACAATAAAAAGGTATATTTTTTTTTGAAACTGCGCGACCTTTCAACTTTATTCCACAGATGTCTCCACTTCTACTTTTTTTTCATTCATCATTGATAATTATTATTTTTGTATTCATGAGAAGCATAATATTTAAAATTCCACCCAATTATCTAAGTTAAAATTAGATTTCATCAATATTTGAACTATCCAAAATAACTTCGCGATGTTGACGCATGCGCTCTCTGCTGGCAAATTTTAGAACAAAATGCGCGGGAAACTCAATTCGAATGTTTTCAAATTTTTCATCTTCGATATGTGTAATTTTTTTTTCAAGTTTTGAATTTTGATAAATAATAAAAAGATTTTTTAATTATAATAAAGTCAATTTTAGTATTCTTTTTGTTTGTTTGAATTAAAAAATATCAACTTGATATGAAAGTAGGCGTGGCTTACCACCCCTTTCACGATTGGTGGGGAGCGTGGTGGGGGGGTGCGCTTCGTGCTGCGCTGCGCTCTGTGTCGCCGGCAGTTGTCGGAGTGGAACCTACGCGTGAACAAGTCAGCAGGAAACTCTGCTAATTTTGATACTCATCGGCAATTGAAACTTTTCGGCGGCGCCATGCCGCTTCTGCAACAGGTTGGTAATTTTTACAAGTGTTCGGTAGTTATAGTTTTCGTTCTTGAATCTTTTCCTTTTCGTCTGGTTAGTTTAACTTCTATAAATTTAAATATCGCGCGCATATTTAAATAAACGCTCCATTTATTTTTTCTACCTTCGTTTATTTTAATTTTTCGTCTACCCTTATTCTTCCAATTTCAAAATTTAATTGAAGCTTTAGATTGTAGATTAACGATTATTGTTAATCTTTGAACAATTTACAAATTATTTTATTTTTTCCGAATATAAACCTACATACAAAAATGTTCTCTCGTTAATATTCTACTTTCTACAGGATAATGGTCGTGGCGGCGGTTCGAGAGAGAACCGCCGCTCTTTTGCGGAGTTTTTGGGATTCGATGCGTCTCAGCTCACAGAACCAGCAGCGGCTCCAAGGGCCTCACGCAGTAATGTACGTACAGTTTTATTATATATATTTTCCATTTTTATTATATTGAGGGTACTTATAGTTCTTTTTTTTTTTTAAAGATAAAAGCGCGTATTTTTCTCTTTTAGTAAATTTTGTACAGTTTCGTGAACTTTCTGCAACTGCTCTATAAATTGAAATAAAATTTTGCCAATACACGAGATAAACCAAAAAGCCACCGTTGGGCGCCAAATATTTTCAATCGCGCTTTGCATTTAAATGTCGTGACTAACGCAGTATTCTGCGAACTACCGCCAACTTCCCCGCAATGGGCAATATTTTTTAACTTTGCCCCATTCGTTGGCCGTTTATTTGAAAAGCTACGCGTGCATCATAAAACGGCACACCCTAATGCATTCTGCAGTGGCTCAACTCTCAATATTTGAGTACAAAGCACTGTAGTTTTATTGTCCGTTCATAATATACCGTACGACATCCGTTTTGATGCCAGTTAATGTAGGAGGGTGGCTGGCAGCCCGTATTAATGGCTCGCCTGTGCCAAATAATGCAGGCCCAAGCTATGCACTTGCATTAGCTTGAGATTTCGGATTATCTTCAAATTAGTCTTGTATCGTTTTGATCGAATCACATGTATAAAGAACGAAAGGAAAGGGGCAAGAATAGTCTTTTTATGTATATTTGACGAACCACCGTTTGACGTTATTTAATATTTAAGATATATCAATTATAATAGTTATAATATGTAGGTACTTTTAAGTTAATGAGATCGTTAAAAATATAAAAATGAAGATATTAACGGACGTTGTAAAATGAACTACCGTTTCAAAATTTACTTATCAGTTATCTAGTCTGTAGAACAAAATAACTTTACTTAGCAATCCTGAAATACTAGTTTTATTAAAATCATTCGCATAGGGTCAAATGTTAAATATTCAGCAGGTTAAATTTAAGCCAGATCAATATCAAAGCTGGACTGCTAAATTTACTCCGCAATAATCAGTTTAAAAATAGTTGCACTGCGCTTAATGTTCGGCACCATTTAAGGCTGAAATGCAGTGACACCTTGATTTAATGGACCTAATACATTTTTAATAGCGCTGTTGTTAGGATTATGAATAAAATAGATTTAGCTTAGAAAATATTTAATTGGATAATTTTTACATTGCAACATGCGCGAATTTTCCAGCTATTCTTCTTGAAATTGTTAAATTATAGTTTATAATCTTGCGTATTACCTGATTTTACTTGCTGATGTATGCAATCGTAACTTTTCGTTTTTGGCGCAACCGCAGATTTGAGTAACCCTGTGCTTTATCAAAATTTAGCTTTTCTAAACTCTGTAAAGTTTGTCGGAAAAATAAACATTTATTTTGTATGTTCAGTTTCGCGCAAGCAATTTGAATAAATGTAATAAATTATCGAGATTGGCCTCCCAACAGTTTAGGGCCCAATTTGGAATTATTGCATTTCAAAGAACGGCTAAACGTTAAGCACTATTAAGAATATAATATAGAGCGTGTATTTTCGTTACAATAGTCTGTTTTCGGTTACAAAAGTTCGCAATCGTGCACTTGGCAGACGTCTGAGTATCGCCGGCTATTGGCATGGGGCTAGCAATTTAATATTATTTGTATAGGCTTATGCCAAGCAGAAGCAGTTTTAATCGCGAATACGCGACCCGGAAAAATGTCTCCTTGGACCTTGTCGGGTGCATCGCCGTTTAAAATACGATCTAAAAATGTTCGATATGATAAATGTTGTCGCCATTCATTAAATTTTATTATTCCATTTGAATTTGTAGCTCTATTTTATGGCGTATTGCAAATCTTGGTATATTTTCAGCTTACTTGGATTTCATGGGGATTTTATTTTATATCCCTATCTATTTTACCGTAAACGTCTTCCCTATTCTATCGTTAGTAATGACGTCAATAACGTATATCGTCTAGTCTGGATCCTTGGCCGTAGATTTTCATGTCAATCTCAAATATCTAGGCCTCCAGTTCATTTCCATACGCACTATCATTATGAACAAGGAATATTTATCGAGATGCGAATCTTGATCTGTTTTTATCGTGTAACAGTTTGGAATCCTAATACAATAGATGTTCTTAAATTTTTATTTTTAAAAGGAGCAAATCGTACCTACTTGTAATGATCATAAATTTGTCTAATCGAAAGGCAATATTTTGATTTCGATAAAACTTTGAACCTATTTTTCATTTTCCTGCAATTTTTCATTGTCTAACATCCGTAATTGATTTAACATTTTTACAATACTTTATTTACATAAGGAAAACAATCTATTCTGTAAACAATACGTATAAGAGTCATTCGTCTAGAACATTTCTAAAGTCTACATAGGAAAGGTTTCTAAGGTCTAGTTTATATAGGAAAGCGAGGAGTGGCACTGGGACACGCCGGCGAGCCCAGAGGCTGCACCGACCCCTCGCTCGTTGGTGCCGTCGGCTTGCTTCCCGCCGCGACACCCTACGGCATTTACTAGCTACAGGTGACTACGTCTTTTGTTCTAATTAACAATAAACATTTCAGTTTTAATAAAAAAGTATTAACGTTCGTCTTGCCTTTCAAGCCATGTTACATAGTTGATCTATATTATGCAGAGCTACGAATTTTATTGTAATGTTGCTTTTTATAAAAAAGCTATTCCATGAATTTAAAATTACTAAAGAATATTCTATCAGGATTAAAGGTAGTCACGCGTGCAGAGCCGTGGGCAGAGTATAGTAATGCGGGATTTACACGGGTCGATTTTGGTCGTGCGGCTAGTTGCTTCATAAATCGCCTCATCACGCCGCATCGCTAGCCTATTTACAAAGGTGACTAAAATCGCACGCAGCTCGATCATTTTTTTATTCACGGTTGGCAACCATTGGTTACATGCAGCGAGCGATCTCCTGCAAATGATCGTTTTACACGGTCGATATTAGTCACCAGCCGCATGCGACCGGTCGCCGTGCGGCAAAAGTCGGTCGTCTACTTTGGGGCTTGCGATTTTAGTCACTTGCGGCCTAGCCGAATTGCCATTTAGACGGTCGATTTTCGCCGTGCGGCGGAAATCGTGCGGCTTTAGTCACCCGTGTAAACACCGCATAACAATATTGTTCATTGGATACATCCACTCCCACACTTTTTTGACAGTGGGCTTACTTGGAATGTATTGATGTTTACTTTTGCTTACCTGTACTAATTAGGTTATAAATAACTATAGTAATTTTATATTTATGCTAGACAGAGTACGTTGTTCTGCCTTATTCATATAATTTAGGGTTATGAAAAATAGACGTTGTCTTGATTCTGAGAACCATGTGTGCACAAGCATACAATATTTCATGAAAATCAGTCAAGCCGTTTCGGAGAAGTTTAACTTCAAACACTTCGATACGAGAATTTTATACATTAGTTTTTTGATTTTAATCAATTTAACATGAAACGACTTAACTTTACATTTTAAAAATGTTTCCGTACATTCAAATAAGTTCCACACATCTTATTTGTACATTAAGTGATATAACATGTACCTGAAAATGAATTGCTCTGTTTAATTGTTGTAGTGAGCGTGCGCGGCCCGGCAGTTGGGCGGAGGAGCCCTCCAGCCAGGGCATTACAGACCTTGTAGCTAGCTTGGTAAGTACCAATTTCCTATAGCAAATTTGTTCATAATTCTTAATGTTTTGATTACCTTAGTTCTGTCCCGAGAGACTTCTTTAAAGTTTTAAAATCTTACTGTTTAGGCCAGTAAGTTAGGAGTCAAGGTGAAATTGGTATACGTACACGACAGGTCAATTTTCCAAGCTGGTATTTATTTCCATTTTCATTTTTTAAGTGATGCAGTTGTTTACCGCTAAATCCCTATTTAGCATTATTTTTTTATTATGGAATTAATCTCTGGTTTAATCCTGGAGACCACTATAAAACCGGTAGGTCTTTTTTTCCGCAAAGCCAAATATAGGTCATGGAACAATTCTGAAATGTATTCCAACTGGATATTTTCAACATGACTTCAAAAAATGATTCTCAATTACTGTTATTTTTTTCTCGGACTGTTGAATCGATTTTAACCATTTTTTTTTCATTTGCAACTGCATAAGCGTAGCGTGCCTCGGCGGGGGCCCCGTATAAAAATTTGTTTGGGGGCCCTTAGGAAGTGTAAAGATTTCTCACAAAAGCGCACGTTGGGGGCCCCCTTGGCACTGGGGCCCCGTATAATTGATACGGCAGATACGGCGGTAGCTACGCCCCTAATTTAAAATTGCAAGCTTCTATTAGCGCCTCCCGGTTGGTCCCATTTAAATTTTGTCCAGGTCTGTCAGTTGGCAAAGTTATTTTTATTTATGACACGTCATTGTACATGAAAGAGAAAATGAATACATAAAATTAAAGTGTAGTTGGTAAGTTTAAATTAAACCATTTACTATGTAGAACAGTAATACATCCAATTGTTCTAGAAGGCTCTGACGCTGCCCCCCAAGAACATATCGCACACGCCGGGCCGGAGCTGTGACTCGCTGCACACCTCTGTTACTACTTCGTATCATGCTACGGTATGTATATTATAGTTTTAGGGATAGGTGTAAAAAGTACATGAGCTTTGTGTTAGGAATTATTTTAAGAGTGGCGGAAAATCGGTTCAGATCTGTTTTGCTGAAACTAAACGACTTATTTTACTTTTAATAGTTTGTAATCAAGCTGGTAGTTGCAGGAATAAGTGTAAAAATTATTATATTGTAAGAAATTCTAAGAACTGGTTTTAAGGCCCTAAAGGGTGATGGAAAATCGGTTATAGGAGGGTCTGTTTTGCTGGAACTAATCTGCTATTCTAGTTTTAAATAGTTTAGTCTCCACATTACTTGCTCTACACGTTTAATGCTATTTTATATTTAACTAGCTCATAGCTTGTGCCCTTCGGTATTACCCGCAGTGCTTCGCTCCTCGATAAAGGGGCTATCTAACACCGAATATAATTTTTCAAATCTGACGTTACTGAGATTAGCGTGTCCTAACAAACAAAACTTTTCAGCTTTATAATATTAGTATAGAAGTATAGATAAATAAGTTGTTTACTTTATTCACCAAATCTCTATGGCCCTTACATTACAAGATGTGTATTTTTTGTTGAAATTGTATTTTGTTACAGGTCGAATCGCATTGGTCCTCGGAACAAAATCAAACGGTTAATCGGAAAAAAGAGCTGCTACCTCGCCGGTCATCTTTTTGTAAGTTTAAGTTCTGTTGTTTGTGGCTTTATCATAGTTATCCTCTAAACATTTCAATTATTAAGAACAAGAACTATTGATCCAAATTTAATCAAAACTTTTTCTGAAAGCATAATACGTCATCGGTTAAAACGCGATATTAGTTTCGCGTATTTCATTTACCTAGACCTTTTAATGTGTAGATTGTTTAGAAATTAAAGATTTTTAACGGAATGTATAATACTCGCTTAAAAATTAAAATCAAACACCAGATACTGTGTAGAGTAATTTATTCTACCAGACTTTTTCTATTCCAAAAAAAATAACTAATTCATCGCTCTTTATTGCTTTTTTCATGGAAGCTTCCGTTGTTAAACTATAATCTTAAGCTTTAATATAAATAAATTTCCTCAGGTGGTGCAGTAGGGGGTAGTGAAGAAACAGCACTAGTATGGAGCGGACCGTTACCCGCCCGTGCGTTGGATGGGGGCGGATATTCGCCCAAAGTGTTCCTGGGAGGCTTGCCTTGGGATATCTCGGAGCATACGCTGATGCAAGCGCTGAGGAACTTTCATCCTGTGCGGTGGGTATTTTGGGCAATTTTTGAAGTGAAAACTTCTTTAGCGGCGTTGGGTATAAAATCAAACTCGCGTCAGGACACGTGGCCTGATCGAAAAAGCGTAAGACGGATGTTTTTTTTTTTAGCCCTTATATTCCATGCGTTAGACGGATACCATTCCAAAATATCAAACATGCTGAACGTTAATAAATAAAGTTTTCACTTCTGCCGGCACTCCCGGAGTGCAACCCGTCTTTTTTTTAAGACGGTTTGGAAGGCGGCATTATCTTGTACTGGATATTTGGCTATGGCTGGTGTAGAGCAGGGAATTTACTAGTGGAATTGTTTTCTTTTTGTATTGATTCACAAATAGTTATATTTTATCATAAATTATTTATTTCCTTAGTAAAACTCGCTGGATCACGTGCAACAATATAATGTCACTTATAATCCTGGCAATAATTTACTAAGTATCGAATCGAGAATCCTCCAGCAACATCTAATAGTTATACCTCAAATTACAGAAACATTTTTTTAATAAGTACCTTTAATATTTATTTATTTATTTATTTATTTATTTATTCATACTTTATTGCTCTGACAAAGCTTAACTGGGAACTTAATCTAATTATAAATTAAACAAATGGCGGTCTTATCGCTAAATAGCGATTTCTTCCAGACAACCAGACGTACGAAAGGAAGTTAGATTATATAATATATAATCTATATTCCTAGATGTACCTCGATTTTCAACATATTTTCCATAATATTCCACTATTTCCAGCGTGGAATGGCCGGGTCGCACGGGCACAGTATCGGACGGGCCGCGCGGGTTCGCGTACGTCACGTTCGAGAGCGAGAGATGTGTTCACGCGTTACTTGCAGCTTCCCGCAGGAACGGGAACAAGTGGAACTATCGCATCTCGTCCAGGACGTGCAAGTCCAAAGAGGTATATAATTGTGTTAATTTTAAGTGTGGTAATTATCACCTCTGGGGTCTTTCGTACGTTACGTTAGTGAGAGATGTGTGCGGTATGAGTAAAATAGTGTGCTTTAAATCTAAGTTTTGATTAGCAGTTTCCAGATATTTTTTTTAGTTTAGGGTAAACACAGCTATTTTAAAATCCAACCTTAATCGAGTAGTCATCTGGTAGTAGATTGTCTTATATAGCTTACCAGTATTACGTGAAATATGACACGTGTAATCATTTAAATTTATTTGCTAAGCTGGATCCCGTTAAGCAGTAACGTTGGAACGTACGGGATGATGCGGTTTGTGAATAGGGTTGCATTAACGTGTTATTAATTGGATCTCCAATATTTAGTGACATGCATTGTATTTACAGGCAGAAGTAATTCCGTGGAGTATACACGACAGCAGCTGGGTACGTGGTGGGTCAGCGCGGTTGGAACCAACCCGGACTGTATTTGTGGGAGCGTTACACGGGATGCTGTCAGCGCATGCGCTGGCCACTATTATGAATGATCTGTTCGCGGGAGTTGTTTATGCTGGTAAGTTTTACACACACGCAAAACGCACACATATACCTATACACGTCCACATGCCGGTAAGTTTTACACACACACACACACACAAAACGCACACATATACCTATACACGTCCACATGCTGGTAAGTTTTACACACACACACACACACACACACACACACAAAACGCACACATACACCTATACACGTCCGCATACACGCCTACATACATAAACATGCATACACAAACACACATAGATATTTTATACACGGGTCAGCGCGGTTGGAACCAGCTAAAACGGTATTTGTGGGAGCGTTACATGGGATGCTGTCTGCGCATGCGCTGGCCACTATCATGAAAGATTTGTTCGCGGGAGTTGTTTATGCTGGCAAGTTACATATACACATACAAATATACACATACAAATATACACATACAAATATA
>CAJQZN010041364.1:0-34941 GCA_907164685.1 Colias eurytheme
GGCCGCAACATCTTGGCAGCCTGGTGCAAACAGGTATGATTTCGATTCATTTTTGCGTTCATAACGCACATTTATGAATCATATATCAAATTAAAGCTAATTTTTTTCTATTTATTATCATATATGGTTGCCTAATTAAATCCCGCCGCAAATAAGGGTTGCTGGCTTTTAAAAATTATAAATATAGGATTAGTGCGTTCATCGTTTTTTGCTGAAAACCGAATTTTTATGTATATTTATAATTAGGAGAATATATATCGACTAGGTTGACAGTCAAAATTTGGCCGCAAGCATGTTTAATTAAAATTTTTCTAATCGGTTTTTGGGAAAAAAATTCGTTCACTTGTTTTTTGAATAAAATGTAGTCTACATCACGTCAAATGATATAAAAATTCTAAAAAATCACGGTTGCCGCTTTTCACCTGGCCGCAACATCTTGGCAGCCTGGTGCAAACAGGTATGATTTCGATTTATTTTTACGTTCATAACGCACATTTATGAATCATATATCAAATTAAAGCTAATTTTTTTCTATTTATTATCATATATGGTTGCCTAATTACATCCGGCCGCAAAGAAGGGTTGCCGGCTGTTAAAGATGTTGAATATTTAAGGTTGAGTGTAAACATGCTTGCAGCCAAATTTTGACTGGCAACCTAGTTGATATATATTCTCCTAATTATAAATACATATAGTTACATAAAAATTCGGTTTTCAGCAAAAAACCGATGAACACACTAATCTTATATTTATAATTTTTATAAGCCAGCAACCCTTATTTGCGGCCGGATTTAATTAGGCAACCATATATGATAATAAATAGAAAAAAATTAGTTTTAATTTGATATATGATTCATAAATGTGCGTTATGAACGCAAAAATGAATCGAAATCATACCTGTTTGCACCAGGCTGCCAAGATGTTGCGGCCAGGTGAAAACCGGCAACCGTGATTTTTTAGAATTTTTATATCATTTGACGTGATGTAGACTACATTTTATTCAAAAAACAAGTGAACGAATTTTTTTCCCAAAAATCGATTAGAAAAATTTTAATTAAACATGCTAGCGGCCAAATTTTGACTGGCAACCTAGTCGATATATATTCTCCTAATTATAAATATACATAAAAATTCGGTTTTCAGCAAAAAACAGATGAACGCACTGATCCTGCAGCCGGATCTCGTACTATATGGCATTTCACATGTTTTGTGTCGTTTCTGCTAGATGTTATTTATTAACATGAAATGTATACTTACCCATTTTATACGGAAAACGATCAATAATAGTTGAATTATTTCGTAAAATTGTGAGACTACTTTTTTCAACTTTTTCAAACTTTTTTAAACACTGTAAATAGTCTAAACAATTAAACAAATCTAATATTTTAATAATAATATGGAAATTAAACATTTTAATCGATCGCTTTAAACCACACCACAACCATCAGTCCTTGGTCATCTACATTTGTGTCTACATATGTGCGTTTATAGCATAGCAAATCAACTCTTAACTCAATCCAGTTAATTAAACTATATCTCATTATACCATACTAATAAAAAAACACATGTTTATGCCCTTGACTGTTTGGCATTACAGTTTCAGAGTATGTGCCAACTAATCAAAACTTAGTTGCCAAACTATGTCAGCTAATAGCTAGAGACAAAATATGTCCATATTACAGAATGTACTATGTAACAGCTATAGACTGTAATTCTTTGCCAAGATTTCCGGTATCAACAACGATCTATTGATATCT
The DNA here is from genome assembly GCA_907164685.1 of Colias eurytheme. Classification (NCBI taxonomy): domain Eukaryota; kingdom Metazoa; phylum Arthropoda; class Insecta; order Lepidoptera; family Pieridae; genus Colias; species Colias eurytheme. The sequence continues at coordinate 1,758 of CAJQZN010041364.1, forward strand.
CTTATAAACAATATGTTTTTGTGGATGCCCACTTTCACGACATGTTGTCGGTTCCTTTTAAAATTTTAAATACTCCGTCCCGTATCCCACGAGAATAAAAGTATTTAGAATCCCCATAATTAAATCGTTATTATCATGTTATTGTAAAGGTAGTTGTGTCCTAAAATGTAAGAAAGGTATATTATAGTACTATTCGTTCAACCTTCTTCTTCGCCTTTTGTTCTGTTCTTGATTCCTTGGTGCATGAACTGTCGAAATTGAATCTCGTGGTATGGTTATTGTTTGTTCGTCTGTAGATATTTGATGTGGCTCTAATGGATTCTTATAATAATACTATTATTATAGTACTGCTATTTTTATTCCTTAAACAGTAGGATGGAGGGCTGTCTAACGTATAATCATTAGATATATAAATTCTAAGAAGTATAAGTATTAATTAAATAAAGATTCATGCTTTTACTGTTAAAGTAAGTAACTTTAAAGCATAAAATATGGAACATCTTTAACGGAAATTCTCTTGGAATTTTCGTTATTTTTCCTCGAAGCTTCTAGTTATCATTAAAACTTATCGCATAAAGCAAAGTCAAAGTGACTGAATCCTAAAAATATTCCAAAGGAAAATTCGTTCCATATTTTCCGTGCTTAACGAAGTGAAAAATAGTTTAAATGGAAGAAATAAACATTTTATGCCGGTTGAATGTGGAGTTTGGTTTAATAAAGATATTTTGTGGAACGGTTTCCGATGTATCTTATTTTTCCGTCATTTTGTATAAACTTTTAAATATAACCGGATTAAAAATATTGCTACTATTTTCTACTATTTATTTATTTTTCTACTACTCTGCTATTTTGGGTTTAAAGAAATTTTCAAAGATAAATTATTACTTGATATTTGAATACAGTATAAATAAGAATAAACATAAAACTATCTTCAATAAATATAATACTTTAGTAACGTAGTAAATTAAATGGAAAAAATAGTCTTACAAAAAAAGGTCTCTCGAACTGTGAAATTACATTATAAATATAACATTCTTGGCAGCTGTAGCAGGAATTAAGTTATATTTTATGAGCTATAACAAGTTCAACGAGAACCGTCTATTCGTTCAAACAAAAATACAAAAAAACATATTTATATTTAAAAACCTATATTGGACACTTAGATAACGATAAAATATGAAATCATACAAAGACAAAAAACCTAAACTTCAAAAAGTGCAAATATTATTTTATTTACTTTATCTCCTTGAGGGTAGAGTTGATCAAAATCCTTTCTTAGCGGACGCCTACATCATAACACCTATTTGTATATACCATAACATCATATCATCTAAATGGTTAAATTAGTTTAACATTACTGCCTTATTCCACCTCTCTCTAAAATCATTTCTATATCTCAAACACGAACACGAAACCCTATCACGTTGATCGCAGATTCACTCAAACAATAGAATAGGTACAATAGAAATAAATATTCCTCACAATCGGGCCTTTGCCCTCTATCTTAATTGGCTTAAGAGCTTAGCCAGGCTATTGTAGCGACCAGTACCTTTTCCATGCGGGTATTACAATTTACATATCTAGTCTATCTTAAGCTCTACGACCTCGTCTTTATACTGAACTGTTCTAATAATATTACAGTATTTTACTTAACCACGTCGTAAAACCACTCTCAAGTGAATGCGAATAAATAATTAATTGTACTCCTTTGAAGAAAAACAAGGAAAAATCTATGCGGGTCGGATTAAAAGCGTTTCCTGTATTTTGCGAAGTACACGTGCCTTCATAATAATTGACATTCTAAATATTAATATAACGAGAATTTCGTTTACATGTAAAAAAAATCTCAAAGGGCCATCATAATTACGTTTCGTTTCTTTTTGGCAAAGTCATAACTCGTAACCTCTTACTTTCCTACTTCCCCGCACAAAATCGATTTGTGTTACCGAATACCGAATGCTCCATGCCCGAAAAAGAGACACAGGTTTTTTCTTCCCATTTTATAACGCTACTAGCTTTACGAATGCGGCTTCGTCCGCGTAGTCAAAGGAAACTTTCATAGGAATATTTCACTGTTTCTGTTTCACAAAAAGTAGCCTATGTCACTCGCTAGGCTCCAGTATCCAGACAAAAGAATTGTATCGTAGTATCGATTCGTTGCGACGTAAAATAAGTAAAATATAGATAAACAAACAGCACAATTTCGCATTTACTATTATTTTATAATTATTCTAAATCCTAATACCCTTGATCTGCATCAAAAACAAACTCGCAAACAATAGTATTACCACCTTACATCACAATTATCCAATGCATTATCCGCTATTAAGCCGACATCTACGTACATGTACAGCTACGTACATGTACATCTACGTACATGTACAGCTACGTACATGTACAGCTACGTACATGTACAGCTACGTACATGTACATCTACGTACATGTACAGCTACGTACACCACGCGTGTTAACCCCGTACCGTACATCCCGTGTACGTAATGTGCATATGAATATCCATTATCCAGTCATACGTAAGATATTGAATATGAAAGAGAAAGTAATCGTCACGAAGATTTTGCGCTTAGAGTTTTAGTGATTTTTCTTCTTTTTGTCACCTTTAAGTATTTGGTCAAATTAAACGTTTATCGAAATCATCGCCCGAATTTATAATCTTTGTTGAGATCATATTTGGTGACAAGCTTACAAAGTGAAATAACAAGGTAGCTTACTCATTGTTTCTCCTTATTTAACTGCATCAAATAACGTACCTGCAAAAGAAATAATAACATTTATTATCAGAAACCTTTATATATGAATTTTTATTCAGACATTCCTTACAAAGTACAAGTATCTCTTCTACATGTTCAATTCCGATGAAAAACACCTGTTCCCTGCCAAATAGATTGTACGCTTCAGACATTCTTTGAATTTAAACCATGATACTATTTTTATTTTGTCTCGTGTAGGAACGATGTTTAGTATTTAAAAAACAGATCGTGCAGTTAAAGTTAAATAAACAAAAAAAACTCGTGACGATTCTAGATTTACAATTAAAACAAATATATGTAGTTTGTGATTTGTTTTATAATTTCGGTTAAATATGGTTTAAATACTTATGAAGTACATAATTTGAAGTATATAAGTAAGAAAACAAGGCAAGTTAGTGTGCTAGTAAATACCTACTAGATAGTCTGTAGCTATTTGTGCCTTCGCCGTATATTGCACTACACTAATTTCATAGCGTATTTTCATTACTTCATTACATCGCCTTAAATTACCATAGAAAAAAAACCCATAGAGAACCCCAGAACCAAAACACGCTGCCAAACGCACGAGCTAAACGCTGGCTCGCTATTCACCATCACATTGACTCATAGGTGTCAGAATTCAATTGTTTTCCAAACAATGAAAACTAATTTCCGCTGTCATTACACCGGCGACCGCTTTGATGGAAAACACGAAACAAAGCATACCGGAGCGAAACTATTTGCGCGTAAATTTTATATGTGAATGTGATTTGAGATATTTAAAGGTTGTACAACATTGTACAGCAGTAACATTTAAAAGGCCTTGATAGATTCCTAGGGACAAAACTCTTTCAGAAAAGTGTTCGTTATTGTAGGTATAATTATTTATCATCACCAGTTATCAATATTAATATTGATTCATTATCAAATATGTATCAATATTAATCAAGACGAGTAGTTCATTAATATATGCTACAAAAAATTATTATCTTTCTTCAACAGTTCCCACACAAACGATTGCAATCATAAACTACGCTCGCAATAAGTTCATACGATAACTATGCGCTACGCTGATCTCAATAACAGATACTTAACACATAGAGCAGCCTTAATGAAAAATCTATGCAAATATTAACAGCGGACGTGTATAAACCGGTTGTAGGAGCGCGAAAATTAAACATTTTCCCGCCATGAAGGCCCGATATCCCGCCCATTTATTATTCGTGTCCAATAGGGCCGGGCCATTTATCTCCTTTACAGCTACAGGGTGCTCTGTCTGCTCGCGAGAAAAATGGGATTCTCTAACGAACATGCATTGAGCCGACGATTGCCTTAAAGTTTTGTTTTTGCTCGTTCGATACAGCTTTCCTTGGATCGAGCTTCACTTTATGTGATCTTATAATACCACTTTTAATAGGAAGAAATTCTCAATAGGATTTATTTGCTTGTTACCGTAATAACCCGTCTCTTATTAATTGGTTCGAGAAGATGATTTAAAGAATATTAATATTATAGATATCTCGTAAAAAAAGTTCAGTAGTTCAATAATACATAGCAAAAACTGTCATAGAGTCGGTTTATATTTATGTAATCTCAATTATATCAGTTTTTATAACCTGTACTGTGATGAACGGGAAGTAAAGATATAATGAAATACATTTATCAATATAAATAACGTTACTTTCATAAATAAGAGACAGAGCAGGTGCCAGAACCATATTCTTAATTAAATCCTATGAATGAGGAAGAAATATTGCGTAATAATAAATTCAGAAAAAAAAATTACATCAACAAATTCCGAATATCACTATGCTGATTAAATCAAAGCATTCCATTCTGTCATATTGCAATGATCCGTTTGACATATCGGCATTCTCAACATGGGTACAATTCGGGCCTCCAGCGACCAAAATATTCCTTTGTCATTAATTAATTTGGAAGTTACACGCAATTCCAATCACGTGGTATTGTTTCCCTCATTCACCGTCACGTCTAACACGCGAATATTGACGTGACCCGCTGCAAGCTTATTGGGGTTGGCATTTAAATGTCATATGCGGATTCGAGCATATGCCTCTGCGACAGACTTCCTTTAACTGTTGTTCTTGCTTAAACCACATGGGTGTATAATAGAAACATACCTATAAATTAAGTATAATGTAGACTGTAGACGATCTCGTGAACTTCGAACTACCTGAAATTGATTTATTTCTATTTCTAATCCACGAACAAGAAGAATAGCCTAGCGTGATCTGGTAAAATATGAAAATCAAAATCATATACGACTAGATATATTAACTAGAAAAACTTAAATAAGATTCGATGAACAAGCGGCAATGATGATTAATCCCACCGGTGACTCAGATATTTAAAGGTACATTTTCGTCTTTGTGCTCTCGAACGAACGAATCTTACAATGAATCATTCTAATTTTTTTTAATCTCAAACCACGACACTGCTTTTACACCTTAAAACCAAAACTTTACCCAATACCATAGCTAAGATTCTACGCATAAAAAAACACATATGTTTATAATCAATTCGCCGTCATGGTACAGGCGTGACAAGCGGCGCGTGCGCACAGCATCCTTGATGCGCGCATCCTTAAATGGCGACGGCCCGTGTTAGGTTGATCTAATGTCGATGTTGAGACGCATTTACGCCTAATGGTATACACAGCACGAACATAATGTTCAGTTTGAAGATTACAGAAATACACACGCTTGTTTGGCTGATGCTGGCGGATGTATCAGAATCGTCTTATTAGTGTTAAAAATTATAGCAAACCTTTTGATGAAAAGAAAACTTTTTTTATTTATTCACCTATTATTTGAAATATTGATCATGTTGTAATCACTTATTTAAGAAATTACATCGTGATATGTGAACCGATTAAAAAAATTGTAACGTCAACTATTTGTTAATTTGGGATTCTATTTCCTTTTACCACAACAATTGACTACATAATCTCACATACAGTCACAACTCAGAATAACCCACCCAATGACTAAACACATTTCCAAATAAAAGTATATAAAGTACTAGCGGTCCGCCCCGGCTTCGCCCGTGGTATATGTTTACGTTTTCTCTACATAAGAACCATCCTCGTACTTCAAGGAATATAATAAAAAAAGAATTATCGAAATCGGTTCAGCCGTTCTCGAGTTATGCGCTTACCAACACATTTTGCGATTCATTTTTATATATAAGAAGATTAAGTAAGCATCCAAGTACTTTCGATAAACTTCTGTCGCAAGTAAATGTCACCGGTCGGTTGTTTGGTCCGCGCCGCCGCTCTTGGGCAGCGAAAGTGGAAAGTCAATTACAACTAACCACTCAAATTACTCTGTGTACCGTATTACAGTGCAACTTGATCGAGCGTTGGCTAATGTGTACCTACATCTGTGAACTAGACGTTGAATAGTTGAGTTTGTAATATACTTTTACTGCATCATTATTGGTCTCTATACATAGACCATACTCTACGTTCGTATAGGCTTATCCGTCGATCCAATGAATGGCGATTTTATTTGCTGCACATCAAAAGCTGCACAATAAATGCTACAGGCTACCAAAGACTTTAGGACATTCTGTCAAAAAATTCCATACTTCATTTTTAATTGTGCTCCTAACTATCCACATGCGTATTTTACAATCAAAACCGCTACCCACACACGTAAACTATTTGCTACAGAGAGGTGTTCAAACCCTTTCATCTGCGCACCAGCAGCACCATAAATCCTTCCTCTTTGATGCCGTAATAGCTCAGCTTAACGACACAAGTTCCCGCAAATTCCAAACGAAAGGAATTCTAGGCATTTCGTACGGCACAAAGGTGTTTAGAATTTATTTTGCGGGCTGAGAGAGAAAGCTCTGGTTCCTTTGAGAAATACAACTTTCTGAGAATATATCCAGAATAATGTTTTTTTAATTCTTCACGAATGATGGCAGATTCTCTGAAAAAATAGTTATTACAAATGATTATTTATTAAATGCGGAAAATTAACATGACCAAGATAAGTTAAAAATGAAAACAGGCCCATAAACTAACTGGACCACATCAGATTACGTCACGCCATTGCTCTACTACGTATTTACGTGAGAAACAGATTACAAACGATACCTTATATTATCAGCTACATAAACATACATTATAAAGATGTCCATTACACTTGCTATCTAAATAATCCTAAAAATAGAGCCATAAAATATATTCGTAACCCGAACTTCCGAAGTGTGACGTCTTCTGAGGAATTCTAATTATTCCAACAAAATGACAATTATTTTCCGAATAGAAATCTAGTGGCCTTGTATAATCGGCAACATGCCAGATCGCACTTGACCGCTATAATGAATACTGAGAACTGACACTGTGACACTATTGTCACAATGGTCTTTTAGATTCCACGTTTTGTAATGAAAGACGACTCTTTTCGCGATGTATTTTTACGTGTAATAAGGTGATGTCGAGCGAATAATATGTAAAGAATGCACATTCCGATTGTATTACTGCGTATCTTTAGAAAGGAAATGTTGAAGATATTTTGAAAAAAAGCCATATCGGATAATATTATGAAGTGATAAGTGATGACGCATACGTCCTAAATTAATTTTCTAGTTGTGTTCATGTCACTACGTCATTGTTACATCCGCGAATAGATAAATCCATCAGTATAGGTATAATTGGTTTAAATAAAACAATACGTTCGTCCATTCGTGATTGGCGTATCACAAAACTGGGTTATCGATCGCTGATATGACATGATTCGCTCTGATTTCGTTTACGAATTACCACGCGGAGTTTTATCAGTACCATATGTAATAGTAACTTTTTCAGCCATACTATATATCACTACTACTACAACAGTAGGAACATTTTTATATTTACAGATAAATTAATCATTCTCCAATTACAAATAAAAGGCAATTTTTTTATAATTCAACTTAATCTTCCCTATACGAAATAACAGAACCTATCCAGCGAAAATTCTACAAATAAATCTCCTAACATTTCCAAACAAGTCATCCGAATCAATCATCTTCCTGAACCGTTTACCGAAAAACATTTTTGCCAGTTCATTGCTCTCCAGAAACAATGTACTATAGGTACCTACTATAGCGACGAGAGTACAGAGGGCGTCTGTCCGTCTGATATGGAGGCTGTGTTTAACTAAGGTTACAATTCTACAGGTCTTTGAACCTGGAAAAAGTTTGACAGATAACGAGGGTTGGTTTGATTGATATGCGAGGCTCTGAACACTTTGTTTATGAATTATTTGTGTACGTAATAATAATATCAGAAAAAATAACCCTTTTAAAAATTATACCACAATAATACAAGATAAGCTATTATCTTCTTTTCCGGGTTGTCTGGGAAAGACCACTTGCGATCGATTTGCGATCCGCCCTCTAAACAGTTTTCAGCTACCTCTTCTTTCTCTTTTCTTTCTTAATATGGTGTACCATTGAGTATTTTTTCATTAATTCCTTCCTTTAAACCTTACGATAAGTATACTATGAACTATTGGGCGAACCTCAATTCATCACATTAGATAAACACATCAAATGAGTCCTATATCAATTAATCCACAACCACGCACGAAACTCGTACTCCAAGCACTCCATAACCAAGATAACAAATTGCTATTTATGCTATACGATGCAAGCTCGCGTTGTTGAGTCTTCAAACGCATGCCGGAATCTGGGGCGATGGGTAACATACGTCGCTCTATAATTACTGAGCTAAATTACGAATTTCTCTAATGTTGAGATGAGGCTAAATATTGAAGTATGACACAAAACGGACGGATTACTGGAAGATGAGTCTGTCGTGACGCGTCGTTGAATCATAGGTTAAAGCCGGTATAGAATCAAGCACAAAATCATAGTTGAATTCCTTTCCTTCTTGCGAAACTATAATTTACTATATTTTCTGAGAATTTAGCCGAAAATTTTTCTTATGATATTTTTAACAATTATTTAAGAATACCAATATCATGAACATTTTTAAAGATGTTCACCTCATTCCACTTCTTACAAAACATTCTCATTTGTATCAAAAACCAGATGCGTCACTACGTAAGAAACCACCCACCCGTGCGTTAATTGTTTCCATCAACTCTTAACGATTTCTCGCTGTATAAAACTAGAACTCTGCAAAGCTTCCAACCAATAAACGTTTTAAGAGTGGTTAAAACGAGTGCTGATGGATCCCATCCATATGGCCCGATATCCCGATAGACTACAAGGAAATAGTTTAACGATACCACACTCAAATGGAATGTTGAGCCAAACAAAGTGGCCACTAATCTAAATGCGGTAACTCAAATAGTTTACATTATTTCAACACACTTCTTTATCTGCTCCTAATGGCTGGTTCACACTTTGATTAGTGCGAGTGCAGGTGATGAGTAGTACTACGTGTGGACAGCGACTGTTTAGTGCGAGTGTTTAGTAGGCTGTGTAGTAAAGTGAATAGAAGCGTGTTCTATTTTTTTGCGAGTGGACTGCGAGTAGCCACGTCCCGCGCGCCCTCCCTTCCCCCTCACTCGCAGCGTGCCTGCACTCGCACTAATCACCTGCACTCGCAGTCAATTGGACACTACTCGCACTACACACCTGCACTCGCACTAATCACCTGCACTCGCAGTCAATTGGACACTACTCGCACTACACACCTGCACTCGCACTCATCACCTGCACTCGCACTAATCAAAGTGTGAACCAGCCTTAATAGCTAGTTAGAGCGTTGACCTGTAATAGAATTTGAGATCTATAACCGATTGTAATTCGAAAATAGTACATATTACGACGATTAATTTAATAAAGTTAATCGTCTCCTATAAATACGCATAACTTTTCCAATCATCGAAAGATAAACACGTTTACCAAAGAAGTACACGCCCATAAACAATAAAGTTGACAACTGCGCAGTCACAAATCCGAAAAAGCGACTAAACGTGTACGGCATGGCAAAACTAATTAGTCTTTGTTTAACATAGTACTGAGTACATATTTGTGCAGTATGAAATATTAATGAGCAGCCCTTTACAAGGTCTCGCGTGCGTGGCTTAAAAATCGTAAGCGCATAGAGCGGAGCCTTGACGCGATCTCTAGTCGAGATTCTCCTCTGATTATCGGTGCCCTTATCACGAAGCAATCTTTACACACGTGTGTTAAACACTGCTTAATTATAAATCAAATATACAATGCAAATAATAACTAAAACACGGAAGTTTTAGCATCCTTCCTAGGTAGGTACACACAAGCGCGGATCCAGGGGGGGGGTCACGGGGTCATGACCCCCCCCTGGGCTAGGTCCACGACCTAAGTGGACCACTAATTTAATATTAACTTTTTTAAATTAACAAATTAATACTGTTCAATATGATGTTTTTATTGAATTTTGAGACATAAAAGTAATATAGAACAATGAAATCAATTACAAACGGTAACGGAAGAGAATATAACAAAAATTATAGAAAAAGTTTATTAGGGTCGACCTGTGGTCGTAATTTAAGGACAAATAACAGGTTTTTCGATTTAAAAAAAAACTATAACTGCGGAATAAAGTGTAATGGTAAAGTTGTATGTAATTAATTTTTTTTCTACAACTTTTGCTGTATTTTTTTTTCAAATTAACACTAAAATACAGTCAAATTACAACAAAAAATCGGCCCAGTGCGCGTCGGACTCACACACCGAGGAATCCGAGCAAACATATGTTTTTATTATGTTGTATCTTACAATTTTGTTTAAAGGATTTATTTCTTTATCTGTGTTTGTAAGTGCTTAAGTCGTTGCATTTAACCAAATTTCAAAACTGTGTTCACGGGAAGTACCTTGTAGGTTTTGATTGATGATTCCCTTGCAAGTAGTTGCGAATAACAGAATATGCGGCTCTAATTGCTTTTTCTTCAGATTGCGTTGACATAGAATTTGAATTAAATAACAGTTTTAAGTTATTATAGACCTGAGTTCTGATGTGAATATCAATTAAATACATGTAGACGTTCATGAGTAAAGGGATTGTAAGTTTAAAATTATTTAAAAATATATTTTATTTAATTTAATTAAATAATTAGGGTTTTCGCAGTTATTACTACATCTGTGCTAACACGATACTTTTTACTCAATTTCAAGACTGTGTTTACGGGACAGGGTGCTCCCTGCAGGTATTGATTCCCTTGCTAATGTCGAAATCCTACGGTCTAGGTCCCTTGATGCTGTGAAAAATTCAAACGTTTTAGCCAACGCAATCAAAAGATGCAGCTGTAATTGCTGAAATTTTTCGACACTCCCAAGAAATCAAAACCTACAGGGTAGTTCCCGAGTACACAGAGTCATGAAATTTAGTACAATCAAACGTCTTATAACGCAGACTAGCTTACCGCCCGCGGCTTCGCCCGCTTTCTCTAAAACCCTATAAATTATATACTATTCCTCTTGAATCACTCTATCTTTAAAAAAACTGCATCGAAATTCGTTGCGTAGTTTTAAAAAATTTAATCATACATAGGGACATAGGCACAGAGACAACGACTTTGTTTACTAATTGCGAAAAGCATGAATTTTTCCTTAGATTATAATAGGTATAAAAAAATATTAAAAAAATTTTTAACTTGCAACCTTAAGTTACTCATGAACGCTGACATGTATTAACTTGATATTCATACCAAAAACTCAGGTCTACAATACCTTTACGCTATAATAAAATCAAACTTCTATGTCAACGAATCAGAAGATACAGCCGTAAATGCCAAAAAATTTCGCAAATTTCGACATTCGCAAGGGAATCAAAACTCAAAACCTACAGGGTACTTTCCGTAAACTCAGAATCTTGAAATTCGGTACAAAGCAGCATCTTATAGTACAGATACAGGAATAATTTCAAAAAAAATAAAAATTTTCAAGTTTTTCTGCCTGTGAAGACCCTTTTTTTCAGGAACGCGTGGAGGTATCAATCTGAAATTCATACCGAATACTCAAATCTACGGTTCCTTATAGCTGTGAAAAAATCAAACTTATAAGCCAACGCAATCAAAAGATACAGCCATTTATGCCGTAAATTATCGCAAATTTCGACATTATCGCAAGGGAATCAAAATCTATAGGTATTGTACTACTTCCTGTGAACACAGAGTTCTGAAATTTGGTTAAAAGCAATGTCAGCACAGATGGAGGAAAAATAATTGCTAAAACATACATTTCATGCTTATCAACATTCGCAAACTGTGTTGCCAGGAATCAAAACCTACAGGGTACTTCCCGTGAACACAGAATCTTGATATTAAATCTTTATTTAATAGAAACTTACGTCTTATAGCACAGATAAAGGAAAAATCGCAAAAAGCATAAATTTAATATTAAAACATATAAAAATGTTTGTACTGAACTCTTGGTTCGCCAATCCGACTCGCACTTGACCATTTTTTTTTAAATCTACGTATCAATTAAATTACCAAAATATAGCTTTTGAAAATTGACCACGTCTATGTGACCCCCCCCTGGCACTAAAGCTGGATCCGCCCTTGGGTACACAAAATATAACATTAAACAAATGTAAACAATATTAAAATATTTAGCGTTTGAATAACTTACTTTATGAATACATAGAATCAAAATTTCGTTAGTGAGGTTTAAATAAAAGTCAGTATTTAAATATTGTAACGCTTTGTAAAGCTAACACAAGAAATCTCCTGTTCAGCAAAGCTTAATTTTAGAACTTCACGTATAAAGACTAGAATATCGACCTTCGAAACTCCTGGAAAATACCTACGAACTTGTTATAGTTAAGCTCCTTCAAGCTTTCACATCTAACAATATCAATATCAATATGGCAGATAAACAACAACAATATTATATTATGTGCGTGACCTTGTTATGCGCCGGCGAAGCGTGAACGTGTAGAAAATTATGCAATCATAACACAACAAATGCAATTCTTGAGAATCCCCTGCGAAACCATTTCTAAGAAGTGAAACATATTAAGTTCAGTAGATTTGTATAGCGGTTTCCTACTGAATAGAACCAACCTGAATTCCTATATCTTATAGCAGTATTATTTCCTAGCGCTGTCATTTTTCCACACTGGATATATTACTGCTTTAGTACATCATGGTACTGGGGCAGATCTACAAACACGCAATGTTGTTAAATAATTTACGGAAAACAAACAAACGCTACGACTCAATTCATATGACCGTTTTCCTCCGCAGTTCCGTTGAATATCAGACCCTTTAAAAATCCAATTTCACAAAACTCGTTTGTTATCGCTCAATTAAACACATTGATTTAAATACGTAACATAAGAATCCCTAATTGATTTCAAGTTCCCGAGAAAGAATCACAATAGAAAGTTTATTCAATTCAAATTAACCGTTACGACATTCCACATTTGAATTTCAAATCGTTCTCTCAATTCAAACGACAGAAAAAAACAAATCGCAAATCTATGAGTAACAACTGACGCTTTAAACTTTAACTGCAACATTTTAGACGGACAATATAACATTTTCCAAGGATCACATACATCATACGGTAAGTAAGAGTAAATAATAACATGAGAAAATGTTAATTCCCAAGGGTGCAGTGCGGTTGCATGGCTGTAGGATATTTAGTGAGCGACCTCGTTGCAATTTCGTCCTCGACATAATGTTATAGCGCATAAATAAATACTGCGGTATTATATTAAATGTGAATATGACTCACGATATATATAGGATTAAAGTTTTATTTGTAATATAATAATCTTTATTTTTTGAACGTTTAAGGGCCGATTTTTCAATCCTTGGTTAAAACTTATTCGTCGAATAATGTATAAAACTACCATTTTAAAAACGTATTCTAATTGCCCGTATTTGACAGTTTACGTGACATTTTAATATTATCGTGTAGTACTTTATTGGATGGATAAGTTTTAATTAACCAAGAATTGAAAAATCGGCCCTAAGTCTTATTAATCCAGATTAAGTAAATAACAGTTTCACTTGTATAATACCAATCTGGTAGCCTTCCAAAAGATAAAAACCATAAATTAACAGAAAACATTTATGGTAATGTGTCTAAAATTATATAATAACAGACAAACAAAACATTGTGTCACTAATGTAATACAATTTCATATCGAAAGTAAAACGTTATGACGTCACTGCGTTTATTTACATAAAACATTTTATGACCACTAAAAGTTAACAAAAAGTAGTGTAGTAAGTCTCATAAAAATTTATAACGCGCTGTATAAACATTAAACGTTTCGTATTAATGTGTTAGTATAATTGATTTATTATTTCTGTAATGTGAATGCATCTATTAATGACCATTATTGAAACACTAGCTGTGCCCCGCAGTTTTTTTTCGCATTGCTCCACTCCTGTTGTTCTTAGCTTGATGATATATAGTCTTTAGCCTTCCTCGATAAATGGGCTATCTACATAATAGATAACACCGAAATAATTTTTCAAATTGGACCAGTAGTTCCTGAGATTAGCGCATTCAAACAAACAAACTCTTCAGATTTTTAATATTAACATAAAAAGTATACCTATAGATATCTCTTTCTATCTTATAAGTGATCTGTTAAAATAGCAAATTGTAATAAAAGATGTTAACGATACTTTTGAAACTTCAAACCTAAGCTTCAAACTAAACAAATTTATCGCGGATATATTAACATTCTTTAACATTGTTATGGAAAGAAACAAGATACGAGCAACATCTGCTACAATAACACCGTATTTCTCCGCGCACTTGAGATAATTGCTACATGTAAATCCACAACGTACAGAACGTACACAGCTGTAAACAAAGTTTAACATTTTGGCAAGCAAATTCCCTGAGTCAATTAATTACACAGGCTTTAGAACTGATTGAATAATATAATAAAAGTTCCAGGCCAGACATTTTCTAGTATGTAATAAATCACCTTACACCCACAGCAAGAGCCTAGAGGAATATAGAAAATCAATTCTACATATTCACGTTTCAATTTGCTCTTTTTACATTCACATTTTATCCATCAAAACCGAGCGTCGACATCTGAAACTGAGCACTTCGGATTCAAATCCCCGCCTCCAGTTGAGCAAACTGTGCAATTCATACTTTTAATTGGACGAACTTCCCACTTCACCCTTCACATGAAACTTGCTCCCACTTCTGAAACTTTTGAAATTAAACTTTTGACATAACAGCCTCAGTTCGCTCCAACAATAAGGTTTTGCGGAAACTGATATACATACACACTGGAGCTGAACAACGCTTACGCCCAAACTCGGGAATGTTTGCTTTAGAAACATATTCATTAGAGAAAACTACTATGAATTTTAGTACAATGCATAATCTACAATTTATGAACTATATGCGTTATCGTCTATCGCACTTTGCAATCGACTCCCACTATTAAGTTACTACTACTCCTATTCCTCGACACATTGCCAACAGTAATCATAAGCCCTTTTTTTTATATGAAAGAAGGCAAACGAGCGTGTGGATCGCCTGATGGTAAGCAATTCCACCCTAAGCCCTACATTTTCATTACGATAAGTAAACAATAATGAAAGCAATATCTCACACAGATCTGAAAATAATGTCCTTACATAAAGAGCTCTTATTACTTCAGCATCCTTCATACATCATGCGTATCATCACGAATATATCCCATACATTAGAGAAGCCATTAGCGCTCGTGCGTTATAAATGATTTAATGGAAAAACAATTTGGACCCTTCATCGACATAACCCTGAACGTAGGCTCGAGAGATGAGTGATGTTATGTAAATTGACAGCTATCTGACATGGGATAATTCCAAGATATGTAATTCCCTTTTTATTTATGCTGAATGCCAAATTTGCATCATAAGGCGTCGGGCACGTCTGGCGGCTTTGACATGGAAACCATGATATTACTAAAGATGAAACTAAAATTTCACTTAGGTATAATATATTTACATATATTTCATTCCATAATTTAACAAGAATCTACTTCTTCCATAATATATCAAATTCCTCATAGACCAACAATGAAGCTATTTGCAAATCAATCAACACATTTTACGACTTCAATAACAACTAAGGAAAAAAGCACTTTAGTTCGATCGGATCTCCTCTAAGCAATTTCAATTGGGAGGATGCCAAAAGATAATAAATAATATTCACG
This sequence comes from Colias eurytheme, assembly GCA_907164685.1. Lineage (NCBI taxonomy): Eukaryota > Metazoa > Arthropoda > Insecta > Lepidoptera > Pieridae > Colias > Colias eurytheme. Next base: position 17,658 of record CAJQZN010041364.1, read on the forward strand.
TAAAAATGTGAACGGAACCAGCGGTCTTCAATAAATCATATCTCGTTATTTTCGAAGTGATTCTCTATTACTTGTATCCGTCTATCAGTTTCTTTTGAGTTTACCTCACATGTGTTGCCGTGCTCAACAATTAGGTCATAACATATTGCTTGTGATATTTCTATTTGGTAATATATTTTATTCTTTCTCGTATTATTTATCATAAAAGAAAATATAGGTACTTATATAATCGAGCCTCATGTTTCAAGTCGCTTTTCCAGTAAGCATATTCTATAAAGTGTGTTTAACTGCAAAATAAGGTACAGAGCAGGTTAGGGAATTAGAACTCGTATCCACAATTATATATAGGACAAATTAGTGACTTAAAAAAATTGCCACAACTTGTTTGCGCAAACAATATTTAACTCTCTTTAATTGAATATTCGTAGTGAAAGCAGCATACAACTCAATTTTCGAACCAATAACCTACAAGAACCACGCTGCCATTACCATCAGCAGAAACATGATATCTTATCGATTACTCACAATTCTTAGATATGAAACAATAGCGTCGCAAACGATGAAAATCAACGGTTCAAGCACAAGCGCTTTGATAAAATTGCAATCTATGCCATTGTATTATTTCTTTGAAACGTCCGCTTATCGTATGTAGATTCGCATTGGAAATTCAATTCCTCTTATAGCTCCCGATTGATCTGAATATATCATTCACGTACACGTTTTGCTAACAATAATCTCTTTTGACGAGAACCGTTTGAACTGTATTTAAACATGTTTTTAATATGCATACGCTGGATTATAGTGATATCATATTTTGAATAGAATACAGATTATTAATTTTTTATCGTTGGAGATTAATGTTTGAGTATCTTTTTTGTAATACAAAATATATCGTTACAGTTATAAATCGTATGCACTTAAGTGACTTTGATAGCACGTAAAGGATTATGATAATTGATCCATTTATTTTCGAGAATATTATATGATTGAACTGACTAGCTTTTTTTTTAGACATTAATCCAACGATGTTTTTGAGAAAATTGTGCTATCATATCATTTAAACTTATAATAGTTACACTGTTGCTTCAATACAGTTCTAATCAATACCATTTTTTCATGTAGACAACATTCCTTCCAACCAACTCTCCTTCAAACAATTAATACAGAACTTGATAAGTAAACACTGATTACGATAAGACCGTATCCTACACTCTCATCAGAGACAAAGAGGACAAAGTACAAGCACCGAAAGCACTTGAAGATATCAATTGATCAACGCCTCGTTCCCACGAGTGCGTGTGATAAGGGACCATCGACTCGCCTCCTTGCTTCATACTTATTACCATCTTTACTTTTGCACTTTAGTACTTTTGCACTTAAAACCACAATTTTCTTAAACATTTGGATGGTTGTGACGTCATTAAGGGCTTGGTCTAGTAGTGCAAACAAATGCATCCTGTCATCCTATATGTAAATAATACAAATGTACTATGGGAAAGTTGCTCCACTTAATTTTTAAAAATTAAATCATTCGTATGCATAATTTAATATTCGTAATAAGTACCAGACATGACAATTTGAAACAATTTTCGTGAAAATTACACCAGGTGATTTTTTTTATCAGTACACAAAATTTGCGAATACGTTCTATTGATATCTTCAAATGCATAACTCTATACATTTTTTTCGACCTAAGTTTCTTAGTGAAAGTTGTTCAGTTTAACTAATAAAACGGATAAACAAATTTTGTATATAATAAAAAAAAATGTAATGTTAACACGTCCGCTCGCATCAAAATTCATAAATTACATATATGCATCGCGCGGAACGCCGTCCTTATATAGGAGTCGAGGAGGCGTGGTGTCGTGCGGCCCGCGTGTGCCGCAAACGGTTCAAGCCAAATCCGACTTTGGCGCTACAGGTTACATCGCTGAATCCACTGCGGGTAACGCAACGTGTGTTCGCGGTTCTATAGAACAACGTCTATGGATAAAACTGAAAAATTAAGATTTTTTTTTTCTTCGTATTTTTCCAGGATAAAAAGTATTCCATTTTATGCCCAGGATAATAAGGTATAATTATACCAAGTTTCATTGAAATCGAACCATTAGTTTTCACGTGATGCCTTCACATACAGACAGACAGACAGACAAAAATTTTTTTAATCACATATTTGTGTTTGGTATCGATCCAGTAACACTGCTATTTATTTTTTAAATACATATTTTCAAAGTACAGAATTGACCCTTCTACGGATTTATTATATTATGTATAATATATATATTTATATGGATAAACCTAATAAATATTTTGCTAGCATTCTGATGCTTTATCGGTTGCACTGGATTTTTCTTTTCTTTTTTCAATCGCTTGAATGACATAGGATGGGTCCTTGATGGGCATGGAATGCTGAAGTCTCGAATCAATCAATTCTGACGGTAGGCAATTTATGTAAAATCTTGATAATGGTCCATCATTTTTTTTTTTTGCCTAAACTTATATATTCTATTTTTAACGAATGATTCACTCCAGTCCAAATAAGCAGACTTCTGCTTCTGCAACGTTTAGTTGTCCCTGAATTTGGAAAAAATAGTCATGATTCTTATCTATGACAAAAGTGTTATTTTTTTGCATTGTATTTCAAATATTAAATTTTTTTATTTTTAACCGCATCTTCCGCATTCATCTCTTTTGCCGGAATTAGACATTTAACTTCTACTAGTCCCATTTTCCCTTCTTGATATGGGAGTGTATAAAGTACATTTTTCTCGTTATACTTTTAAAAAGTTATTATTGTCATTTTGCTCATTAGGTAAAGTAATTTCGATATCAGTTTTAAGTTTTTTGATACCTGCAATAATAACGTCATAATCGCCTGCACATACTTATCGATTACACCCTGTATACAATCCACCATCCACATTCATAATGTTTTCCTGTCCTCCTCTCCTTTACGCTGTTCACCGATACATTTTAAATGAGTAGATCTGCTACCACTGAAGGATGTTTCATTGAGATCAGCAAATTTTCACCACTGTTGTCGATTATTTGTTTTTCATTTTTAATCAGCAATTGGGAATCATCAGTTTTGTTTTTTGAAGATTGGTGATGTACCCTAACAATGCGTCGAAAAGGGAAAGCATCAACGAATTATCGTTTTCGTCCTCTTTTTTTATTCTTCGCGTCTCTGTTAAACTCAAAACTCAAACTCAAACATTTATTTATTCAATTAGACTTCTTCTAGAAGCACTTTTGAAACGTCATTAGGTACATATTTTTAACATTTACCACCGATTCGGAAAGCAGTATCTACGGAGAAGAATCGGCAAGAAACTCCATAGTTGCTCTTTTTACTTGTTACTTGTGTTTGTTTAGTTCAACAACCATTGAATTTTCTATGTTATTGCGATCTTCCATTACATCTGAGTTTTTATGATGTGATGATAATCCATTCGTTTTAATATTGGTACTTAGAGTTGGTGGACTAAACTAGAAATGGTGGACTAAATTTGTCAGCGCGTCTGTAAGATCAAAATATAAAACCAACATCCTGTATTTAAGTTACAAAATTAATAATCAAACAACATGCCGCTACGTTTAAAATGACTAGAAGAAAAAAAAAACTCCTCGACATATTTGGAATTTTGGAGTAAACAAATCATTTTCCCCGTATGTCCCAAGTTCAAGTTCTCAATATAATTAAATATATTTCGTATTTCTCAAACGAAAAATAAACATTTTTGGAACTTCAAAAAAAATATATATTATAAGAAAATTTATGAGCTTACTTTAGTTTAAAAGAAACATTCATCCCTTTACTGAAACCCCGTAAAATAAAGAAATTGTTGCCAATCACCTTTGTAATGTATTTGGTTTCATTAACTTTATGTTCGAAGATAATTTTTTTTCTAGTAAGTACATAGTTACACGCATATTTTTTTCGTTTATTTTCCATATCGAAATCAAATGTTTAAAAATACGAATATTTGCACAAAACTAAGATAAAAATAATCAATTAACAAAAATATTAAATTTAATGAAGTAGAGCAACTTTCACTTCGGTATGAAGGAAAATCGAGCGTAGAGCACACGTCAGAACGCTCCGGCCCAAGGAGCGCGACTAAAGAAATTCGCTATGATTTTTCCTAATTATTTTTAATATTTTTTTAATATTTAAAGAATTATCAAAATTCAAAAAAAAAATTTTTTAAAGGATTAATATTCATTGGTCTTCAACCAACTCGAATAAATTAATGGAAACAATAACTTTTAGCAGTATTTATCAATAGATTTTGTAAGGCAAAAAATGGGAAATTTAATGAATTTATAACGTTCTAATTAGGAAAATCATAAGTTTTTCGGCAATTGTATTCAGCAGTTTTTAATAACGACTATATAAGGATAATAATGTGCTGATCAGATTGTGTAAATTGTAATCGGTTGCAACGTAGTGAGTGCACAAACTTAGCTCGAAATGTCTTTGGGGGAAAGAGACTTATCTTGAAGGCCTGATTAAGGTAACATAAAGTAACTTTACAAATGTGAAAAAATTCACGCGCATTGCGTATATAACACTAATTGATAAACAAGAAAAAAAATTCAGTTTATCATTTCATTAGCCGGGAAAAAATTGTCTAATAACTTGTTGAAAACGCAATTTTGCTAGACTGCAGCCTTAACACGCCAAAATAACTTCCTCTGTATATTTGTAACCGACTTCACGATTCTATTTTGACTCACTTTAAACGGACATATTTAATTCAAACTTATCAAGTTATGTAGGTATACTTATCAAGAATCTGTGACAATACAATAAAATAATTCCATTTTATTAAAACATATTGTTTTAACTGTATTTATTTTTTTAATAATAAAAGCTTTACAATACTTACAATAAAATTTCTCATTTTGAAAAATTGTTTTCATATTCACAAAAACTCACATTTTAGGACGCGACACAAATTACCCTTTCGCATTCACAAAATTGGGTCAAAACAATAAAGCATCCATTTCAATGTAGCTTTGTAAAAAAGCGATCGCGCAATCGTATCAGAGCAGTCATCGGGGCACAATGCAATCGAAGATAAGCACATTGTGACATGGTTTCCGAAACTGGGGTAATGCTGCCGTATCGGGGTTATGAAGCTGATGACAGTGATCATCCATTTGACGTTAACAGAAACTCATCAACGGGTTATATGTATAGAAATTCTTAATAATAGAAATGCGAAAGTGTCTTTGTTTGTCCTTTGTCAGGTCGCAATAGGGCGATTTTATGGCAGGATTTTTGTATCTGGACATAAATAGGAGGGTAGTGACATAGGCTTTTAACATCGGTTCGCGGTGAATCATCAACATCTCATTCCTGTGGGAATGGACTTTGACCACGCAGGCAAAACAGCTACCGGAAAGCTATACATTATACAAAGAAGATAAGTAGGTGATGCTGTTCAAATTGGGCACAGTGATCATCCACTTAACGTTACAACAGATATACAAAAGAGGCTCTTTAAGGAAATACATTACACAATGCAGTAGGTGATGCCGTGACAATTGACTTGGCTTGAGTTGTGAAAGACACTGTTTTAGAAAAACGATAAGTTACGGTCTAAATATTCTATATAATAGTAGTGTAGAAATATGTTCAGAGTGGTCCTACATAGAAAAAATCTTATAGAAGTGGGCTAAAAACTTAGAATGAGTAAGACTTCTTTTAAATGAATTCCTTGACAGCTTTACGAAGGAGTAAAAATAATGAGGATTTTTATGAATACTTCTTTTAAAAACTTCTTACCAAAGACGATTTCTTTGGATTAATTTAAAACTGAGTTGAAACGAGGATAAACGTTTAAAAGACTGTCAATTATTAATACATACCAAGTTTTTGCCCATTGAAAATGGACTGCCTTTACATCTTTTATATTAGTATCATAAGACTGAGCTAATAAATTAATAGGACTCATTTTTTCGTAGAAGATTACGTCTATTGAATTAGACACATAATTATTTGAACACCTCAAAAGCTCCGGTCAAAAAATTAATTTACCAAATCAACCATCCTAATCTACATATTATACTACTACTCTCTACTTAACTAGTAACATACTTCTATTACATCTAAAATCGGTACAGAGTAAGAAATAAACAAAGGCACAAAACGCGAGCAGCCGGCGCCTGGTGATTAACGCATGGTTTTTTTTTTTTTAATCTTTATTTTATAAAAGGGGATTTGTAAACGCATAGTTGCAGCGTGATGCATGACGCTATGAATCACTCGTCACACACAATTGTATCGCAGAAGCTTCATTTCGACCGTATGTAGGGTAAAGACAAGTGACCGAGTCAACTTATAATTCACGAAATGATTTAGAAAATTAGTATTTTCATATATTTTCAACCCTATTCGATTGAACATTTAGTTAAGCATTTGTGAGTTTTAAAAGAGAAAGCATAACTAAAGTAGCTTTATTTCGAAATAGTTATATACAATAATTTAAATATCGTAAAAGCCACGGATTATCGGATTCAAACCTACTACATAAAACTTTTATTCGAAACTAGCTTTCCGCCCGCGGCTTCGCCCGCATTTTCAAAGATAAACCCGCATAGTTCCTGTCCCCGTGGGATTTCCGGGATAAAACCTATCCTATGTGTTAATCCAAGTTACCCTCTATATGTGTGCTAAAATTCATTGTAATCGGTTCAGTAGTTTTTGCGTGAAAGAGTAACAAACATCCATACATCCATACAAACTTTCACATTTATAATATTAATAGGATAATAGGATATATCATTTGAAAGTCATAAGAGGTCTTTCGTGCCAATCGATGGCATCAATTCCAAATCAAAAATAACATTTTCATCCTTCTCGAAGTCCAAATGTTAAAGAACTCCAGTCCGAAAATAACAAACAAACAACCAACAAATACAAAATCACACATAAATTCAACATATAATTCAAACAAGATAATAATAATAAACCAATAAATCTCACAGGCCTGCATCAATCAACGAACAGACAAGTGACGTCGCGTGCGAGTGTAGTCATTAACGCGTCAATCACAAGCACACATGTCTCTGTATTTAAATGCACATTCATTTGATAAAATGTTTGTTTAATAACTCTTTTAATCTCAGCATAAATATGTACGATAAAACTTAAATTTGTAGACCTAAAACTACTTCGATTAGCTCGTGGTGGAATATTGCTTTTTACTCATAACGCCCATTCATGATCTACTATTAAACTATTGTTGATAAAGGCATTACGGACAGACACACGTTATGATTACACGTATTAAAAGATCGATGAAACCTTATCGTTATAGGAGTAATAACCTCATACCTAAGGTGAGCAACCATTCAAGTGTCTAAAAACTCCAGACATTCAGCACTTAAAATTTCATGAACACAAATTCAATCCATATTTTCAATTAATGCAACTGTACGGTGCAACCGCACAGAGTGCAAAATCATCATTTTTGTATATCACAGCATTTTCATTTACATATAGCATTAGTTCACATTAGGTAAAACGTCGCGAGCCGCGTACGTATGTAACTCATTACAGCATAGCAATAAAATCATATTATTTAGCAGCTTAGTTTTATTAGTATCTAGCAGCAGCATCCCAGGTGTACGAACCATAGTCCGTACAGCAACGAAACCTCAAAAATACATCGCGATATATAAACACACATACAATTAGTTATCCCAAATACCAAAAAACAATTCCCACTAGATATTCAGAAACTCAAATCAATCAAACGTTCCGCTCAAATTGGCACAACTGTATGTTTCCGAGCCCAAATAACCAACAATCAACATTGCATGCAATGTGTACAAACAGCGATCCAAACTTCAAAGCCGAAACGTCAACATGTGCACAACTCCGATCGGTATCAGAACATTAAATTTCATACCGCATTGTATGCATGAATACCTAATATATTTTAAGAACCGGGAGTTTACCACGTCTTATAATAACAGTATTCCAGTATGAGAAAGTGATGGCACTTGACGACGCTATATATGTACTACCTACATATTATATAGTTGTCATTTTAGCACAATGGAAATAATACTGCTTTAAGACAGAATGGTACGGGGACAGAACATTAAATTTCATATCGCATTGTATGCATGAATACGTAATATATTATAAGAAGTCGAGACATCGTTGAAAAGCATCTCTTTTTCCGCATATCCACTGAATGAGCTATAAATCACAATGGGCCTTTTGATGTCGCATTTCATTATTAAACATAGGTCTACCTTTTTTCTCTAACACTGCATTCCTACATTTTTCATTTAATCGATTGAGAGTCAACTTTAATAAAAGCTAATACCTAATGCCTCAGCTCAATACAAACTGTCATATACCAATACTGAATTAATACCCCAGAGAGAAGATCCGTTGCTTTGCACGTCCTCCGCAGGAACTATACCACACTGACCCACATTACGTTCAGCTGACCGTCATACTCATTAACCTTGTCATACAAAAATCGTATGCAAATTGCGTCTCATTAGCGGAAACAACGGTTACAATAATTAAGAGCGTCCCGATTATTTCCCAGAGCGTTCACCTCAAGTTCAAGGATTTGTCGAAACGGCAATGTGGCACACGCGGTAAACGACCGCATTTAACTGTTCGCACATTACTCATTTTTGAAGGAAAAGTCGCACTTATCTCGACGCGTAACATATTTGAGATGACGTCACTGTATTTATGGAATGTGCTACGGTATCAAACGTGTGATCTGGCGCCGCGAGGGGACGCAATTTCGACCAGTTTTTATGGAGATCAAAGCCTCAAATGTTCTATTTTCACATCAAAACAGTGAAACCGTTTCTGATTTAAATAGATAAAATCTTTTAACCTGTTATAGGCTTCATTTAATTGCTATAGTTGTACGTTGGCAAACTAAATTTTTGTTTGCAAAATTCTCTCTCCAAAAATGAATAAGCAGAATCATCGAAGAATTTGACAACCCATTATTTTTAACCACAAATCATATTATATCCTATATATTTTTATCAAATATTTACATAATTTAACGTCCGTAACAATTTGTACAAATTGCCTACTGTCACCTCCGGCGGTTCACCGACACATAACCCTAGGGTCAATGTTATTAATGAGTGATTTGAAGTTATTTAGGACGTTATAGGTATGTACTTACGACTAAATATAAAAGTTCAATGTTTCATTTCCTATATTAATCAATATTTATATTTTCTTAAAAGAAATCTCTTCTTTCTCTCATTCGATCGCGTAAATAAGAACAATACCAACATCCATGAAATAAATCATAAACTAAAAATATTTTTCGAAAATTCCAGTAGAGCATCACGTTTCGATTTCAATTTCAATAAAAAAATATAGATCATAGATAAAAATAGCCAAAGAGAATTTCTAAGAAAATTGTTATCTCAAAAACTATTATCTAACATCGTTTCCATGACAAGCCAGACCCGATATAAAACCACTTTCCTGTTCCACTTGCCAAATGTCAACGGTATAATCTGTATCCAATATTGCATAACTTTATAGAGATAGAGATTATATTTTTATAGATTCTTCGAAATATCTGTTGCGCATATACAAATCTCAAAGACTCAAAAGATTGTACGTACGCTTATTGTATTTAATTTATTTATGAAACTAAGTCACGAGTGTAAGTGTCTAGTTGATTTTCCATACAGTCAAGAAGTCTCCTGAATTGTAAATTTTATCGAAACACTCTTTAACTAATCAAATCATCAACAAACTGTAATTATAAATTAAAATCAGATTAGTGTCTGATAGTTCCTCAGATCGATCCGTCCGAATTACGATTTTATACAAGTAAATTCTTAACTGACCATAGCCTTTCAATAAAATGAGGCAGGCTTATTTCTATTTTCTAGTTCATTGAACTAAAGAGACGGCGTGAAATCACTGAAGTATCAACAATGTATTAAAACCTTATAGACTAGACCTTGTAAGTCTATATAAAATAGTTATACAGGTTGGAAAATTTAAATGGGACCTAGAAGGAAAGTACTTGAAGGACTGGAGATATCAAATTTAGGTTAACGAAACCATTCCTTTATTGTTCAAAAGAAGTAGGTAGAATTGCATTTAGAGACTTAGAAAATTTACTTACCATGCCTGGGAATCCCGTTGAAAATTTCCATGTATTATATATAATATTCCTGTAAATAAACACTACTAACATAATAACTACTACATAAGTTTTCACAAGTTAATAACTAGGTTGCAAACAACCCCATACAAGTTAGTCTGTGAACGGGGAAGAAATTTTATAAATACAGTTCACTAGTTAGTTTAATATTTTCATACAGCATAGAGAAAACAAGTTTTCATTTATACACACACGCATACTAAGTGTCGATCTATGCCCTGAGCATTTTGCTCCGACTGTCCTGAAAGAGGAATTATGTTTTGTTTTTTTTTGAATTTATATTTTTGGTTTTATGGCATTCAAATGCTTTATAAATATAAATTTATATGAATTATGTTTTTCCATTGTATGTATGCCTAAAGGTATGGCTTTCTTTATTTTTTCTTTATTAAAGGTAAACCCACTTCCTATTTTAATGCCATTAACCTAATTACCTAATGTATACGCGCTTTTAAAAAGAAAGCAATCGATAATACATCCTTATTACCATCAGACACGTAAATCCTTAAAACCAGACTCAATAAATAGCAGGCAGTAATCCAAATCGTGCAAGCTTTTAGAATGATTGCTACATTTTTGTTATTCGCATTGTGCACTTTACTGGCTTTTAAAAGGGGCTATATTTATAAATTTCACACACGATTAGGCTAGACGAAATGGTAGAGCAAATATCGGTCAGCGACCCTTGGGAGCGAAAGTGATATCCGTCACTTGTTGCCATGTAACTAGCGGATACGGAAGTAATTGCTAATTAACTAGTCGATTAATGAGCAATATCGACTGTTTGTAGTCAATATGTTTTCGCATCGGAATCAAGCGAAAAATTAAAAGAAAATACAGAACAGAGCGGAAGGTCGTCGAACTAGTTTTGCTTCAATAGAAAAGTATTTTAACAGTTTCTCTATTTTTTATGTACCTACTTATTTATTGTTACTATGTGCTTAAACCATTTAGAAAACGCAATTACTGTGCTAATTTTGGCGGGCCATTGCGAAACATTCATGAAACGAATGAAAAAACGTACGGCTGTTTTGAATATCTGTGACTTAATGGCGTAAATTTTAAAGTTTTTAATAATCATACCTACAAGAAAGGGCTTTTTCACAATTGCTATATTACAAATTTGAAAGGGACAAAAGAAAACATTCAAGAAACGAGGGCAAAATAATACTCCACCACTTCAGAGGAAACTCTACAAAATCTTTTAGTTTAAATCTTCCAAGATAGTTAATAACCTGAATCTAGGAGTTAACTTGAACCCATTCCGGGTAACGAGTTGAGTTCTACGAACTTAACTCCTAATTGCTCGCGAGAGACGTTTTTATGGCGTACTAGACTAGCTAAATCTATGATTTAGATTTTAAAGATAATGCAAAATTTAGTTGAGCGTGAAATTTTCACTCGACCGTAATTTGTGTTTGAAACGTCTTTTAGGATTTTTGCAAAAAAATTTATTTCACGGGTAGGTATTTTTCCTGCTTTTATCTAGGATCAGATATTTTTTAACAGTGTACTTTTTCTAAAATAACAAAAAGCGCAATTAATAAAATTAACAAATATTGATTCACTCACTTTTAAAATAATTTATCGATGCATTTCTTGCATTAGCAGTCTTATAACAACGATGTACATACCTGAAAACAAAAGAAATAATTAAGCAAAGTCCATATTATATCTTTACAAACATAAAATCGAAAGTGTGATTGTCATGCACATAATAAATAACAATGTTACAGAATATACATACATATTTATAATATGCAATTTAAATAGGTAAGTGACCCGAGCACTGCAATAATGTAGTAAACTAATTGCATTTGATAAATAACCATTTTCTTCGTTGTGGGAATGTTCCGACGATGACACACCACTTTTACTTGCAACAATGTCTCTGGATGATATATCAAAATAAAGTAATTATACACACGACGATATATCTTTTTTCTCAAAACCTATCATGTGCATTTATGTGAGTGAATTTTCTTATATATATAATATGTACTTAGTCTAATTCAAATTTTATAAATTTAACTTATGCGAAAAGGCATTCATAGCGCGTTATGGTATGCGTATAAAATGCATAAACGACGCATTTAATTGCGTATAAATGCGCTCATATTTGTGGGAATTGAAATACCAATTACATACTTTATCGATTACAATGTTAGTTAACATTTATATTTGTTCTATTGAGCATCATCCATAGCATGATTTTACAGAATACTTTATTCTTGCTCCTAGACAGGACTCTCACATAGGTCTTGAACAGTGATGATATTATCCACATACGCAAGTTAATTGAAAAATCAATTTACTTTCCGCACCCTCGCCTAGTCTCGAACCTCCGACCCCCTCCGTTTCAAGACCGAGGTAGTCACTGAGCCACCAGTGCACAACCAGAGCAATCATTAGCAATAACGCATAGTTCAATGACCCGAGTTGGAAATAGATTCGCACGTGTCGTACGATTGTAATGCCCTTTTCCTGTACAGTTTGTGCAAATATAATAGCGTTTAATGTGATGCAGATGTGTGCTGAGATAACTGGGAAGCTTCCGATTCATTTTAATCTCCTTATAGAAGAAAATATGAGGGTACCTACATAAATATGTGAGAGAAGTGTGAGAGTTCCTAATTCTGAAATAATATGTTACCAATTTTTTTTTTCAGATTACCTAATTAAAAATATTGTTACCAACCGAATTTATTACAGATGTCGTTTCTTTATATTTCCTGCCTTTTTTAATACCCAACAAATGCATTATCAATTCAGTGAATAATCGAATATTATTTTCCTTTATTTGTACAAAATTCGAAGTTAATTTAAACACCATTATTTCCGTGCTTTATAACCAAAACCACACTGAAATAACACCAAATCTCATGAATATTAAGCCCGCGCGAAACGAGAGAATAATTAAAACGTATAGTTACACGGGATTATGGCCATTAGCTATGAAATTATAATTTTGCATTAAAAGCCTGTTAAATAAACGTTACACGAATAAAATACGTATATTCTCATGTGTATAAAATTTCATTCAGTCATAATAATCATTATTTCAGAAGCATTTCAAAACTCATAAGGCATTATAAAACTATTACTGATCACACATGATGTTAGTTTGAAGACAAAAATATACTTTGCAAAAATTAGTGTATTTTCATTAATAATAAACAGAGTTCAGTCCTTAAAATACCAAATAAGTTGATGAGAAATGACCCCAATTATACAGCTGTATACATAAAACTTTGTAATTGTTATTTTCAATTGAGCAAAACTGAAACTTGGCTCGATATAATTAAAATTAAATAAACACACCACTCTAATCTCTGCGAAACGCGATCTGGCATATGAGCTAAATTAATTAATGGGAACGCCATATGGTGTCCTAATAAACGCTAAACATAACAACAGTGAGACGACTAATTAAATTTGAGAAAATTATAATATACTTAATAATAATAATTATATTGAAGAACTTTAGGCGAACAAGCACTAGAAGCCATCACGTCTGGTAAGATCAAATGTTTACTTTTAAAAATTTCTACGATAACGTTCTATATTTACTTAACGACGAATTAACTATATTTTCATTCATCATCACTACGATAATTTCGTCAATATTGTGTTAATTAAATAACTACCCATTTTTATTAAAACATTTAATTCAGTAAGAAAAATCTCAACAATATAAAGTCACATATCTACCTAAATATGGACAACTAGTAAAGAACTAATAACTTGCAATATGACCTCTTTTACCGATATTGGTCGGAGAGCGATGCTATTTACATACCATGCTATCAGTCAACGACACAATGACCTTCCTTATCAGCCACCAACAAAAGTCTACCACACACCGAGCGAACAACACATGTGGCATATTTTATGTGCCAGGCACTATTTTGCTATAAAAACATGTAATATTTATGAATCTGCTCAAAACCATAGTCAATTAGATCTGCAACGTTCTGCTTTTTAACCACCATAATATTATTTAAGTATTTTCTCATAATATTATATAAAGTGTTACTATGTAGTTTACTTTCTTCTATTCTTCATCACATCCTAATACACGTTACCAAGAATTCAACACACCATCCGACCCAAGTTTGCGCAAACCCCACATCAAGCCGCGCAAAGCATACATTATGTCAACGAGTGCACGCTCGTTTAACGCTAAACTGCAACAAGACCTGCGCATTACCTAGAACCTGTTAGCACGGAGCCAACAGATTCTCACGACAAACACCATTAAATTAACGACCATACACACTTGCCATCCTGTATCGAGAGACAGCAACATGCAAGCGATTATTATTAGGATCCCCGCCCTCTGGAGATACAGGGTATGTACGTAATTTAAAAGCGAATTGCTTCGTGTGATGGGACTATGCTTGTTTAATAAACTATGTACCCACGTAGGGCCTCAAGTATAGATACAATTGTACAACCGAGAAGCATTTGAATAACCTCAGTTCTATAAAAACTATCGCTCTTATGTATTTGTTGTTGAACTATTTTTTCTTCATGTGAAACGTTATTTAAGGCTATCACGAACTTATCGGTAAATGTGGGACATACCTGGAACATAAAGCAAGCCAAATTGTAATATATCATTATTCGAACCCTCACGAAACCCATGTGGCCTTTACCAGCCTGTCCCATAAAACAATACATGTCAGCCGAGCGCATTATACAACGCATTTCAACGTCATACTCGAGGCATTCAAACGTCGCAGCACCGAGCAATTATTAATCCTGCAGTCAAATGAATTTATCGATTTCCCGTTCTACCTATTATGGTTGTATCTACCGCGAGTCATTGACTCCTCGCCGCAGCATCATCTAGGGAGAAAAAACTGCGCATTTATTACGGAGACAACAAAAGGCAGCATCCATTGTCGACAGTGCGAATCACCCGGCTAACGGGCTTTTGTTATTGACCTAATGTACTGTCTGTGTTGTGCCACGATTAATGTAATGTATAACGTGATGAAAGATGTTTTTGGACGGCTATATTCCACTACGTATCCTCATATTTGATTCTTATAAGAATATTTGATACAAGCAGAAAAGCATATAGGTTCGCAAAAGATCAATCAACGTAGTATAGGTAAAAGACAGTTTCTACGATTATGTACTACCTATGTAGTTAAAATGTCACAAATACGAATTCACACTAGAATTGTAGCCATTTTTCCTACAATGTAACCATCGTACAAAATTTTCCCGTCTACACGTGTCCAGAAACAGACAAATGCTTATCACGAAACCAAGGATACTTCACTTGCAATAATAAAATCCCAGTAACACAATGAGTTGCAGCACGCCAACTGGCATTCCTTATAAATTCACCAGAATCAAGATAAGGTACAGCGACGGACACTGGACAGCTTTATAAGTTCCTTGGGGTCAAGTGAATAACTATGGTATGAGTAACATAATATTTAAAACAAATTTTCATTTCATTATGTGGTGTGTGAATGTCGGTACATACATATAGATACTCAGATAGAGAGTAATAACATTAAAAAAACTACGTAATCTTTACAGACATTATATAGATTAGGTATGTAGAATTTGAAAAACTGTTAAGTCATCTAAATTACGCACTTTGGAGATAAGATACCTATACCGATAACATATCAGTATCTATCACATTCACACATAATCCACACTAAATTTAAACTACCACCTAATTTCCCACACCCATCTACACTAACGCGAGAGCCAATTATCGCAAAACCCCACATTAGGTACGGCTGCATATTGTCACTTGTCAGACATCAGGCACATTATCCCGTGGGAGGCGATATACTGACACATCAAACGAGCATACACACACTGATGAACCGTGCAAATCGTTGATTGAACCGTTGATGTACCACATTAGGCTGGACTGCACTTTGCTAACGTTACGAAAGTAAAGTACCTATAAAGAGAAAATTCTGTACGTAAGGCCGTAAATAACTACGGGACTTATAGTCTATAGACTAGCGATGCCAGAGCTGGTCAATTTTGGCTCACTATTGTGCTAGCTACTAGATATTAATCTATGCTATTGTGAATATTTTTATCCTACATCTAGAATAGGATACATCTAGATACCGAGGTTGTGGCGCAAATTTATGAGCGATAAAACTTTTATGATAAATAAATAAATAAATAAAAACTTTAAAAAAAGGTTTGTTTTGTTGATTTTAATCGTAATACATAATAGTAAAAACGGCAGTAAGTACATAACAACTGCATAGTTATAGTTACAGACATCTCGCGTCTTCACTTATGGACCCTATAAAAGAAACCTCTGCTAAAAACACACAGCAAATATTATGACGTCAATCCATAAAGAAACTCGCAAATATAAGAACAATGACGCATAGATGCAAATCATACAGACAGCTAATTAAATATTTAAATTGACACGCATTTGCATACAAATTAATTTCCATTTACTTAAACGTGGACCAAAAATTAAAACAATTGTGATAATAATTACTTAACAACATTAATTTGTAAACTGTGCGTATTTAAAATTTAAATTTACCTACTTAAAAGTTTTCAATAACCGATTTAGTTTAAATTTATTATGTCAATTACACCTGAAACCCCTATTATGGTGGTGAGACATTTACCTATGAGTGTAATTTTGTTATAGATATGCGGGTATGTGCATATTTTACACACAAAAATATGACGTAACAATTACGTAAAGGCTGTGGTAAAAGGGGCCACTTTCGCATGAAACTTTATTCTATTCTTAACTAAACAAAACATTCTTTGTATAAGACTATTTTACGAAATTCACCGTATTACAAATTTACAAGTGGGCAGTACGGAACGGCCGGTGAAAGCGTCACTAAGTGAAACGCAGGATGTCACAAAATAGGTTCGTTTCGACGGCGAGTGACTAAAGTTATTTCAACTTCGTATAATGTAATTATTTATTAAAATCTACACCGAAACAAATTTTATCTCAATAAATGTACATTATTTTAGATATAAGTCACACAATATGATAAGGATTACGGGGAAAAGATAATCGGGTAAGTCTGAGAATCGGCCAACATCTATTTTTCATATGTACC
>CAJQZN010041365.1:15475-56395 GCA_907164685.1 Colias eurytheme
TTTTTTTTTTTTTTTTTTTTTTTTTTTTTTTTTTTTTTTATGAGAGAGGAGGCAACAGAGCAGACGCGACGCCTGATGGTAAGCGTTCAGCGTCGCCCATAAGCACCCACAACGCCAGGGACATTGGAAGTGTGTTGCCGGCCTTTTAGGAAAGAATACGCTCTCTTCTTAAAGGTCCCCAGATTGTAACCATTCGGGAATACCGTACTAGGAAGCTGGTTCCATAAGACGGTTGTGCGCGGAAAGAAGCTTCGTTTAAAGCGCACAGTTGTCGACCGCCAGCAGTCAAGGTGGTGAGGGTGGTATTTCTGTTTATGGCGGGCTGTGCGGTAATGGAACTCAGCGGTGGGTAATGTTCCAAACAATTCCTCAGAGCACTCCCCATAGTAAATGCGGTAGAGAACGCATAAGGAAGCGATATCTCTTCGCAATGCCAGAGTATCAAGCCGATCGGTGAGACTCGGTTCGCCAACGAGTCGTACAGCTCTCCTTTGAATGCGGTCAAATGGAAGGAGGTAATGTTGGGGTGCTCCGGCCCAGAGATGGGAACAGTATTCCATGTGCGGCCTGACTTGCGCCTTATAAAGATTGAGGCGATGGCGCGACGTGAAATACTGTCCCGCTCTACAGAGCACACCAAGTTTCTGAGAAGCCAACTTGGCTTTGCCTTCCAAATGACAGGAAAACTGCACGTTACTCGAGATTTCGAGACCGAGAATACCAATACTAGCTGTGGCTGATAGAGGAGTGCCCTGAAAAATAGGGGTTACATCGAAGGGAAGCTTTTTAGCGGTAAACGCGCAAACCTGTGTCTTCTTCGGGTTGAATTCGACTAAGTTTAGTCGACCCCAATTAGAAACTTCGTCTAAAGAAGCCTCAATTTCAGACACGAGGTTGTTCCGGTACTCAATGACGCGATCCTGAGGGACATTGCTACGGCCGGTGTAAACTGCATCACCAGTGCTGTCGTCCGCATAACAATGAATGCTGCTGTTGAGCAGCATATCATTGATATGCAGAAGGAACAGAGTGGGAGACAGAACGCAACCTTGTGGGACACCAGCATTCACAGGCTTAGGGTCGGAGCAAGAACCGTCGATAACGACACTCATGCTACGCTCTGTGAGAAAACTGGCTACCCACTGGCAAAGTCTCTCGGGAAGCCCATAGCATGGAAGTTTTGCTAAGAGCGCTTTGTGCCAAACCCGATCAAAGGCTTTCGCTATGTCCAAACTGACCGCCAAGCCTTCACCTTTGCTCTCAATCGCTGCAGCCCATCTGTGAGTTAAATATACAAGAAGATCACCAGCTGATCGACCGCGACGGAAACCGTACTGTCGGTCACTAATCAGCTGGTGATCCTCCAGATATTTCAGTAGTTGGCGATTAATAAGGGATTCCATTATCTTGGAGAGCAAGGAGGTGATTGCTATAGGTCGATAATTGGACGGATCAGAGCGATCGCCTTTTTTCGGGATTGGGTGCACTAACGCTGTCTTCCATGAGTTCGGGACAACGCCTGTGGAGTAGGAGTACCGGAAGAGTCGCGTGAGGACCGGTGCTAGCTCAGGTGCACACATCTTCAGCACAATTGGAGGAATACTGTCGGGGCCACTCGACTTGTGGACATCTAGGGCAAAAAGTGCTTTCCGCACAGCGCTCTGGGTAAACCGGATGTCCGGCATAGAGCCCTCATACTGCGGGATGGTAGGTGGCGAGTTTCCCATGTCATCCAAAGTCGAGTTTGCGGCGAAAAGGGAGCCAAGAAGATCGGCCTTCTCCTTTGCCGTGTGGGCCAACAAGTCATTCTCCATGCGCAGAGATGGTAGTGCAGGCTTGCAGAAGTTTCCTTGCACAGCTTTGGCGAGTGCCCAAAAGGCGCGCGTTCCCGAAGGAAGTCGGGCAAGTTTCTCGCCAAGCTTAGCAATATGCTCTGACTTTGCTTTTGCAATTGCTCTTTTGAAGGACCTAGAGGCCGAGTTTAGTTCTCTCTTAAGTGTATGGGCGTTTGGATCACTAGACACGAGTGCATTAGCCCAGGCCTGGTAACAGTCTTGTTTTCGGCGTGATGCCGTTTTACAAGAGAGACCAAACCAGGGTTGGGACTTGCCACCAATGGGTACAACAGAGTTCGGAATAAAAAGTTCCATGCCCTGAAGTATCACATCGGCAACAGAGTCTGCGCAGGTGCTAGGATCGTCTGCCGAGAAGCAAACACGGCCCCAGGGATAGGACGAAAAGAATGTACGCATCTCATCCCAATCTGCTGACTTGTAGTGCCAAACGCGTCGACGGCCAACACGCTCCGGCCGTGAAGAGCGCAAGATTGGCACTACACTCCGCACTAGGCAGTGGTCCGATGAGCCTAAAGGGGCATCAACATGGACCTGATAGCCATCCGGGTGAGATGTCAACAGTAGGTCCAACAGGGAAGGCGTATGATCCTCAACATCAGGGATTCGCGTTGGCGATTGTACCATTTGAGTAAGACCATAAGCAAGAGCAAAGTCGAAAACAGATTTACCCGCGTGGTCAGTTGTTCGGGACTTAAGCCATTCTGAGTGATGGGCGTTGAAATCCCCAAGGACTACAATTTCAGCGCAGGGTATCTGATTGAGCATAGTATCTGCCGCCGATTGTATATGCTCGATGAGTCGGTCGGTTTCCTCATTACCGCTATGGGATCTGTATAGGCACGCATAGACGCGAGGGTGGTCGTCGCAGTCTACACGCAACCAAATGATAGAAAGATCCCTACCTTCAAGATAGCGGAGGCGTCGAAAGCAGATATCATTCCGGATAAAGGCGCATACACCAGCGCGGGGTAAAAAGTTGTGCTCCAGATTGTAGCCTGGGTAACTGAGATAAGCTGTATTAGAGGGGGATGATATCTGCGTTTCGGTTAAAAAGAGCAAGGCCGGCTTCGCCGTCTCAAGGTGGTAGTGGACGGCATTGATGTTTGAGTGTAAGCCCCTGATGTTGCAAAAGTTGACGCAGAGCGTAGAAGGGCGTGCACAGGACTTGTTGCTCTTATTGCCTCGTGCTTGAGTATTGAGCGGGATTTTGCCCTCCCCAGAATACACAGGGCAGCCTGAACAAAAGTGCTCAGGGAGGGATTCTCCAGCACCTTGCGTGTTGGTACCCTCCTGGGGTAATAAATCTTTTAATTCCGCTGCCATGATTTTAAAGGAAAAGGGGGGGGGGGGAAGTGGGCCTCCGGAATGTCTCACTCACCTATGCGAAACGCTCAACGCTTTACGCCGGTTTTTGTGAGATAGTGGTATCGCGCCGGACGGACTACAGCCCATTTGTGCTGCATATAATAAATAAATAAAAAATTATATGCAGCTGTAGTCCTACCACTCTAGAAAATAACGCCAGAGCCTCGTCCGTTGATCGGCAGGGTGCACCGCGAGCAGGTGAGGTTGGCTTTGGCCGTTAGGTGGTATACAGCCATTGCACCCCACTTGCATTTTAGAAAGACACAGGGTTTTCCCATTATGATATGATTATGATTCATTTTTCTCGTTTGTTTGTTTAACTTACGTAGTAAATATTTAATAATCAGCCAGTTACTGTTCACATAGAGTGAAAATAATTTCGCGAGGCTTGCTCGCTCTGTAGATCCGCTTATTCAAATGATGTTTATCAATAATTTTGAAAAAAATTGTCCAAATTAACTACATATTATTTATTAATTAAAAATAAATGCAATAAATTTTATTGACGCAATTAAATTAAAATAGAAAAGAGAGTAGTAGAAAATATAAATACATACTATCTATTTATAGCATTGCACATGCAATTTATATTTTCTACACTGTAAAAATTTTTCAAAAATGCTTATAAATTTTGAAATACATACCTACTTCCGATATTTCATTTAACATTTTGGAGATATTTCGAGATGTTTTACGGATTCATTGTCTTGCCTTTTAAAGTAAGTTAGCACTTAAAATATCTACTTAAATTTTATTATAATTTTGAGCCAAAAAAAAACAAAACAAATTCTGATTGCAAAATTTAAGGGGTTTAACAAAAGAGGTCGCGGTCCAATAAAAATACACAAACAAGACAAAAGGGTTTTCCCTTTATTAATGACTCATTTGACATTTAATTATTGCACAGAATGCCACGGATTCTCACGATTAATATTGTGCTAATAACCTAATTGCATGGTGATACAGCCTTGTATCCGTTCTGAGTATGATTGAGGGAATTACTCTGGGGGAAGTATGGACTGATGAATTTGTCATCAAACAACTTATAATCTAGATTGTATTTAGTAATGTGTAAAGGTAAGTTTTAGAATAAAGCCGCCAAAAACCCTAGACAGATGATAAAAATTAGAATATTGGCGCTAAATTTGGTATCCACAGCGCCATCTCTTAGGAGAGATGGCGACTTAGAGAAAAGAAAGATCGCTCTGCTGGGTCAATAATATTATTTATTTCTTTTAGAAGCTGAATTTTTTTTTTAATATTACTTAATTGATTGATTACAGCAATTAAGGTCAAAAATTACTGTTTCCTACAAATAATGAATACGAATGGGTATAACCGCGAAAAATTGTACATGAATTATTTTTTCAATGTTCCCATTTTATTTCTCATATGGCATCAACGTTTTTTGACAATAAGTGTTTTGTTAGATATGTAATAAAAGGTATGCTTGTGTTCTTTTAGATTATTTCATAAAACTCAATCTATCTCTTGCAGAAATATTTTATTTTATATTTTTTTTTACTGGCTCCACTTTTATGTCCATATAAAAAATTTGTGTCCACCTAACACCCTTGTGACAAAAACTGATAACCACTACGAAATGGTATGACTGACTCGCATTTTTATGAATGATTTAAGTTATTCGATTCTTATTCAACATGTACATAAAAATCTTTTAATGCACAAGGCCTTAATCGATTTTTTATTATTATTTTAAAAACTGTCCACTTTTTTATACGTGTGTAACGTCACGTATGTAACGTCTCTAACTGCCATACTATAAGAATTATCAGAATCCTTCTATAATTTTCTTGAGTGGCAACACTATCTGGCATGCTGGCAACATTTAAAAAACAAAAGTAGCCATTTTTTCTTTGAGAGAAATGGTGTTTTGTGTTGATGTGAGATTTGTCGCTCGAAAAAAGTCTATTTAAAGTGTTCGATTGCGAGTTAAGTATAGATATTCTGCCTAATTATTATAAATCTTTACGTAGGTTTACTATAAAACTAAAGAATCAGACTACTTCGTGGTTCTTAGCATTCACAATCGAGTAGTAATTTTAATTTAAGGCTATGTCGCACGCATTTTTTGTCATGATTGTAACGATGTGTAACGAAATGTGTTACGTTACAGTCATGACATATTGTTAGGCTTAGAACACATATCAGGTCTATTAAAAAATTGCGCGACAAAAGGACCATAATATTTTCAAATCTAAACGGCTGAACGGATTTTGATGTGCAAGATATCATTGGATTGGTCTTTATCTATAGTTTTCCATTAGCTTTATATGTTTTACAAAAATTAAAAAACTGACACTGCAAATTCATAACACGCAGTCGGAGGCTATATAAGATGTATAGAATGGGTAGAGGCCAGTAATATTTTGTAGCCGTGTAGCCTCCAACTGCGTGTTATGAATTTGCAGTGTCAGTCGGGTTTTTCTTAATTTTTTTTTATTAATTATTTTTTCAAATGAGAAAACAGATGGCGTTGACGAATGCCGAAAGGCAAAAAAAATATCGAGAGAAGTTACAAGTTCAAAATCCCGAGAAATATAAAGAACTACAAACAAAAAATTCAGAAAGGAATAAAAAGCGGAAAAATATCAATTTTTTTCAATACAATTTTGATTTATGCATCTTTTTGTTTTAATTCATTATTTTATGATATGAATTGGTTTTACCTACCTATATCTCTATTTTTTCCTGTCGTGTGAGTGTAAGACACCGTGTCGACGTTAATTTTTTAATGCTAGGAAGAAAAGATAACTGTTATCTTATGTACGAAGCTTTATAATGGTCATGTAAGTAACATTCAGTCATGTATGTAACGTTTGTTATGATGTCATGAATGTAACGGTACAATTTTTCGCGGTCATACCCGAATAAATTAATCTAAACGAGCTGAAAAAATAAGCTCTATTTGGATCTGTATCTTAAATAATTATACAATAAAAAATGTTCAACTGCAAAACCTCAGGTAAACCATAACAATGATAATTAGCAATCAGGAAAACGCCATAAAACTGCATACAGGAAACTGTACAACAAGTTATTTTCTTATTTAAAGAATAAAATAATGTTAATTCCAATCCATAAGTGGCGAACAAGAATATATAGATTATCTGTAGGTACGTACTACACTGTCATACATTCATAGATGAGGTCATTTCCCATTCCACGTTTGCAAATAATTATAGTTCAATGAAAACCACTTCAACTACATGAAAAAGAAAAAAATATTATCAAATATAAAATATTTTAAGGAAAGCTCATGTCTGGCTAGACCATCTATCCTTTTCCCGACTAGACAAAAGTTCTAAATATCCCATATCCCGCTTCCAGACGCATTTAGGAAATCAATAATTAATTTTCCACTTAATAAAATATCATAAATACATAAGTCTCATTGATGAAAATAATAATATTTTAGAACATAATATCGTCAATGTAATTTATTTATTATTCCTTCCACATTTATTACAATCGTATAGAAAAGTAATAAAAGCTGGACACTCACTACCCGACCGGTCACTTTCACACACTCTAAAGTCTAAAGTACCCTTCGCCAACATTCGAAAAAAAAAAAGCAAAATGCCAAAAACTCACAGGGCGCATGTCTATTATGCGATATCCCGCGCGCTCCATCGTGTGTGACATGGACACATCTATCGCTCACAGTGCACAGATACACTATGACAAACCAGTTTACAACAAAGTACAATACAGTATGAAGGTCAAGGTACTAGTATTATTAGTGTCGAATCAATTAGCCCGCCTAAATCATTATCTCGCGGATATTTAATTATGTTACTAATTTAAAAAGTATTTAACCTACAGTCTACAGAAATAAGAAAATTATTTAGTAACTAACTAGCTGCTTGCCCCGGCTTCACCACGGTTTACTTGATATAATTAATAGCCGGTTACTCGGTAAAGATATAACTTGGTGAAACAAATTTTGAAATCTGTACAGTTGGTTTTGTATCAAAACATACATACAAAAACACAAATGATTCCAATTTAAGTAGGTACCTTTGATATTAGTTGAGATTAAACGAAACTTTATTTACAGCTAATTTTCTTAAATTTATTTTTTAAATGCTCAATGTAAGGAAAACTCGTCGTTTTCTGGCACCATCGATAAAAACATAATTTTCATTGAGGAAAATTTGTTGAAACCAGAAGTGAGAGTGAAAGGGTTTATTTATAATTAACTATAATTGGCTGATACCCAACATTTCACGACCACGAGATAAATTCTCATAATGTATCTTTTAAATTATTATGTGTTCGAGTTTTCCTCAAATACAAAAGAATTATCCTCATTATCGATTTTACTAAATATGGAGTTCTACATACATATTCCATTCTTAGAACAGAAAAATCTTATGTATGACGTAAAAATAGTATGTATGACGATAATACTTTTTACATCACTATAATATAACTAATTATAATTTGCACCAGTACTTCAAAAAATCAAAAGGTAATCAACTGAAACTTTCCTTTGAAGTAAAAAACATTAAAAATTGTTAACTAAAAAAAATAGTTTTTCCTAATTATTCGTAAGTAATATCACAAAATTCTAAGTGCAAGAAAACACACTATATCGAATGTCTATCCCTAGCACATTGCACATAACATTTAAGATAATAAAATATGAGACTCAATCTTCAAGAACCTACCTATACAATGACAATACCCCGTTTCTAGGAATCATTATTTGACAACTAGGAAGATAATTTTGCAATAAATCAGCATGAGTATACAGTTCATTGCACTCTACGTGAGATGAGTGATGACGTACCATTGAATACGGCCTTCAATTTATTTACTAAACCTCTATTGAACTGTGTTATGAAATTTTTAGAAGCCTGTCTATTATCACGTAGATGTACCCAACTTAGCAACAACGCTCTGAATATGACGTGAAATATCTTCGTTTGTTCTACAAAATGAATATTATATAGAGAATAACTAATGGCTGCAAAAGTAGAGTAGATGGTAGAGTACCACAGGTAGAGTACTAAATATCCTAATTATAGGTACTATAGTGATGTAGACCATTGGTAGAGTAGACGGTTATACTCTAGAAAAACTGGTAGAGTAGGTACTGAAAACTGGTAGAGTGCCTACTGAAAACTGATAGAGTAATATGCTATTTCACTCTACCAGTGTACAGCAGCCATTGAAGATGTTTATATGGTAAACATATTGTAATCGATGCTTTTTGAACGCTCTATTCAGGATTTAGAAAATTATTTTCACAAGTATAATATATTCTTATGGCTCATTCATTTCAAACCCCTCCAAGTGGAACCAGGGCGATCAGTTAGTAAAAAATTCCAGAAACATAGATGAGTCATTACTTTACAAATACTATATATGTAATAATAATATAGATGTATGACGTCTGTTATATATCTAAAAATTGTCACTAAAAGCGAATTCCCGAAGTAATGATTAGCGACCCAGCTTTACTCTATATGCCATTATATTATGCCATGTCTGCACTGGGAATCGGAACCCATTGTTCAAATGCTAAAGACTTATCATTGTACCAACGACCAACGCAGCAATCCATACATATAAAACAACCTGTCACCTTTTTAATATTACGATAAATAAGAAAATTCACTGAGAAAATTCGAATGATAAATAAATTGAGATAATTTTTTTTTTACTAGTTAGGAATTTGTATTATAAAAACAAAGATGTAAGAAGAAAGAAAGATGCAGACGCGTCTGTTCAAATTAAAAGTAATACCTACTATCATAAAAACTAAAACTAAGGAAAGCAACTATGAAGTGTTAAATATTATTTGTAAACGCCTCATAGACGGCCAACAGGATAATTCTCAGGTGTTGTTAATGTTAATGAACAGTACAAAATTTATTGGTAACGGGCCAAACATAACAACGCGAAAACACGATATATTTCGTAGAAGTGAACTTCGCTATATATTTATCATTCTAGTGTGTAATTATAGATTTGTGAATTTACTGCCGCGGCTCTATGTCGTTACATAATATGCAACTTACTTTTCGCAGAGACTGCTGCAGCGTGTCTGAATGGCTACCGAGTACGCTACGTCTACCTCGTTTGGCGCCATTTTTAGGTTTTGTTTTTTTAACATTTTATTTTTACTATATTATTTTGTAGGTACCTATTATTTATTAAATTTTATCTGTGGATATGAAATAAAGACTAAAGTATTATCTTTGTTTGTTTAAAACTAGCGGAACACCTTCGCTTCGCCTGCGACACATACATAAATAATCATAGCCTATACGTAACACTTATCCAACAGTGTAAGAATTTTTGAAATCAGTGCAGGCGTTCCTAAGATCATCGCGTGCAAACAAATAAACAAAATCATTACATACGTACCGATATAGGTACGATACCGTTCAAGTTCAACACACACCAAGTTCAACAAAATAAGAAGTCAATGGTCTCACAAAAACGTGTAGGAGTAGTTTAAATACCGTGTAAAGATAAAATATAACAAATTTTAAAGATTTTTATAATAGTTAATCAAAATATTAACCCAATTTGAAATTGATATCTCTACATAATGTATTTAATATTTTCATACAATTAGGAACAACTCGCTTAGATACAGGAAGAAATAAATAATTACTTAGCACGAAATACTTATTTGAAATAACCAGATAAAATAATGCATTATATAATATAACTAGCGGTCCGCCCCGGCTTCGCCCGTGGTACATATGAAAAATAGATGTTGGCCGATTCTCAGACTTACCCGATATGCACAGAAAATTTCATGAGAATCGGTCCGCCCGTTTCGGAGGAGTATGCAGACTAACATTGTGACACGAGAATTTTATATATAAGATAATACTAGGTATATAAAGCTTAATGTAAAGCCAGCCTCGGAATATTATCTATACTAATATTAAGTATAAAGACATCGAGATATATGTACATACTATCTCGATGTATAAAGAAGAGTTTGTTTTTTGTTTGTTTGTTTAAACGCGCTAATCTCGGGAACTACTGGTCCGATTTGAAAAATTATTTCGGTGTTAGATAGCCCATTTATCGAGGAAGGGTATAGGCTATATATCATCACGCACCAACAGGAGTGGAGTCACGGGGTGAAACCGCGCGGAGCAGCTAGTCTCTTATATATGTCACGCGTGAATGGCTGAATCTTGAAGCATTTCCCGCGAAAATCTCGTTTCCGAGGGAAAACGAATTTTAAAAGGAGTTACCACACAAACGTTGTCACGGTCCAGCCATTTCGATTTTCCCAAAAACGACCGAGAATAATTCTCATCTTTCATTTTTTAAATCATAAATTGCCACTTCTTTTCAAAATGTAACAAGTCCTTTTAAGGTCACTGAAAACCGTGACTCATATAAAAGCACTCGTGCGTGTGTTTTTACGTTATAGGTAATATTGTATTATATTGAATCACGATAATCGTAACAACTTGGAAACAGTAATAATTAATAGAACATGATAAATGGGGGAAATACTCAGATTACGGTGAAACTATTTCTTTCTATTTGATAGATATATCTAGATAAAGGAAACCCGCGCTTTGCCCGCGTAGTACGTAAAGGAAAACGATTTCCGGTAGAAAAACTATCCTATGCCCTACCTCGGCTCTCAAAGTATCCCTGTACCAAATTCATCTAATTCGGTTCAGTAGTAGTGGCACTGGCGTGAATATTAATAGATAGACAGAATTACTTTCGCAGTTGGTTATTTAGTTATTTTGTCAGATAATTATTACCAATAATTGCATGGTTAGAGGAAGATTTTCTTAAGAAATTGGTCAATAGGCTATGTTTTGGTAAATTAAACACCGTGTAACTAGTGTTTAATTTACCAAAACATAGCTATTATTAGTTTTTTTTTATGTCTGAAATGTTTATCAGTACCTGCTGCTCAGGATTTTTAACAATAATAACTGAATGAAAAGCTCGTTAACTTGCAAATTAAAAATGTTTTCAGACTGTCGTGTCCAATTAAAATATTTAAGTAATAGGTACCTACCCTAGCTGTAAAGAAAAACAGAACAATGCATGTGCATTGCATGCAAAACGAAAATATTAATTGGTGTTGGTGTTTTTAGTAAAAATACGAAAAATAACAAAATACAATCGAATTTTATCGCTACAGTTTTTATAATACCAACCTGAAACCTAACTATTTTTAAAATCTTCTTGCTACTAATTAAAGCATTGTTTTCTCACCACTTTTAAAAAAACTAAATGAATCATTGTCGTACTCTAAGCCGATGGACGTAAAACCACAAATACCCTGGACATAGCTGGCCTATGAACTATGAAGCGATTTTACGGTGGCTCACCAGTCATGAATTAACACGTTCACTGCGCCATCATTATCAAAGAACTTTCAGCTGGTGCTTTGGAGACCTAAAAGATCTCGAAACGTACCAACCCTTTGGTGCGTTTGAGACCTAATCAGTCTCCTAAAGATACTGTTTTGAAAATAATTCATATCTTCTAGAAAACAATGACATATACTTTGAAGTTTTTGTGGATGAAAGATAGTCTATTGTTTTATATTTTGCTAGGTTCGCACGCAGTTATGACATTTGAATAAACTACAAATACCAAAAAAAAAATTAGATATCGATTGTATCTCGTACCGCAACCGAAGATAGTTTAATATGTGTAGTAAGTAGTGATGGGAATAAAATAATATACCAGTTGTCGATTGAAATAGTTTTATTAATTATGCAGTGTTTTTAATTAAAACATGGTAAGCACATTGATTGCTTGCATTGCTCGCATATGGTAACAATTCGTTTTCCGAACATTTTCAAAATTTTTTATTAAGTATACTGGACGATGCAGCAGTATAATCCGGCTTTGATTTTTTGTTCTTCTCCATAGATACTGCTTTCCGAATCGGTGGTAAATGTTATAAATATGTAATGACGTTTCAAAAGTGCTTGTAGAAGACTAATTGAATAAATAAATGTTTGAGTTTGAGTTTGTTAGAAATCTCACCAAAATAAATAGATTTTTTACACTTTTTTCTTTTAAAAGAACTCATTAGTTTATAAAAAATAATCAACACCTAGATACACGAGTATTATTTCCAAAACGAGCGAGCTCCCACATCGATGCTAGGACAACACTAAACCGAATCACGCAGCGCCCGCGCCGCCTACCCTCCCTCTCTTGCGTCTACGAGGCCTACGATTCCACGAGTACCGACATATCTCCTAACGCAAGGAATGAATATAATTACAGTACTGTGCGTTAGGGACCTAATCCATCTCTAATTTATTTTTTAATGTTATTGAACTCAGCTTTAAGTAGGAAGCAAATATGTATATTTGTCCTACTCATACTTAAAGAACTTTACAAGTTAGATCCTCCCGCAAGGAGTGAAAAAACACGATTATACTCAACGCACAAAACGAATGTCCTGCAAGGGATCTGATAGATCTCGTAATGCAGCGAACGTGTTAATTTGTATTGCATTCTGAAAAATGCACGGGATTTATATGGTATGGAATGCCATTTTAAATTTATACTATAAGTACTTTATAAGTAGGATATTTAGGTTGTTGAAACATAGGCATCTAAAAATAATAAAAAAAATCATTTCAAAATTGCGATGCATCTTCAAAATGACACGAACTTATTATAGCTCTTCGCCCGCAGCTGCGCCCGCTGTGTCTAAAACCTAATAAATTATAGGTACATACTTATAAACCAAAACTATCCTCTTCATTCACTCTATCTATTTAAAAAAACCGCATCAAAATACGTTGCGTACCTAGTTTTAAAGATTTAAGCTACTACTATGTAGGTAGTGATTATGAAAACTTTTAAGTAGTTACCATATTCACTAAGTTCCCTCTAATTTCTAAAGCAATTATAGATACCTATCCCAAAAACAATTTTCATAATTGTATTCATTGTACGAGACAATATTAATGGATTCCATTTTTCCCCGCGATTTCTCGCAAGAAATCCACTTTCCAATTGAGATATTTGTAATTGTGAATTTATGATCTTCGTGTCTGCTTCACTCGTAATTCATAATTAATATTTTTTAGAGGACATAGATAATTAAGCAAGCAGGTCATTTTATCTCGTTGCTGTTATCACTTGGAACTAGGCAACTGTATTTTGAGTCGAAATTAATTTACGACCAAGACGTGCAAAGTCCTCTAGTGAAAATTCTCCAATTTTGTTACGCTGGACATTTAAAAACATGGAAAAAGTTTATAGATAGAAGGAAAGTAGCTAGAAAAAAGCCAGAATAAAAAGCTATATTAACCAGGATAATTATAAAAAAAAATAACGTCTCATAAGTCATATTATTTCGGAATAGTGAACTCATGCATTATGTTCCTTTTTATTCCAACTGGTTATACAAATACCTACACAAAAGTTTTATCCCTATTTAAATTCATCATTCACTGTTGTTTTTGGGAAAGTTTATTTTAGCTGAAGTTTCAGTTTCAATATTTGAAAAGCTGATACCCAGACACTTCAGTTTTGTTTTATATCTAGGTAAGCATTATTTTATTTTCAGTTTCCTTATTTAAAAGAACCCTTTAAAAAGTAAAATTTAGGAAATATTCCCTATCACTGAGTTCAACCACCTAAGTTTAATATTTCTTAAATTATTATTCACAAATATAACTGGACTTTGAACACTATACCTAATCTTCATAATATAAACAAATAAATAATAATTTAGAATGTCAACAACAAAACTGATTACTCACTGTGTCCTTTCCGTGATTCTTCTCATTTTCAATCATAACATCAGGTTTAACATTGAGATTTGGCGAAGGTGGCTTCCCAAAAACTTTTTCGATATCTGCCATATCAAGTTTTGGGACCTTTTGCGCCTCCTTTGGGGACTCCTTGTTTTCCATTGAAATATTTGTATATAAAATTAATCACAACACAATGTTATCAAAACCACACTTGATAAAGATGTACTGGGTGATGTTTGCAAGAACAATTTAATTTAATTTTGTTATAATCAACTTGTCATTTGATGTATGTGTGTCGAACGCGTGTGCTCTTTCGCGGGCGTTGATTTACACTAACTCACTAAAGTTTGCAACACATGAACACAAGTCATCGAACGATATAATGAGTTGATCTCTAAAAATACCGGTAGATATACGTACAATTATTGTAGTGTATGCTGTGTGGGCTTTCCTTGAACTGGATGTTGTTAATATTCCCCATGATGGCTTAATTAATATGAAATATTGTTTTATCTTGCTTTGTGAGAGCAATTCCAGAGAAATGCTGCTTTATCTAAATTTATTATTGTAAATATTTCGTAAGTCAAAGGAGAGCAAAATTCCTTATAATCACGTAACTATTGGGAGAGATTTTCTTTTTAATTTAATTTTTTGAAATCAACTTCCAAACATTTTGCCAATGGTCTAAAATCTAAATTAATTAATGGCGCTCATCAAAGAATGAAGTGATAAAATATTGTATATTCTACGTTCCCAAAAACAAGAGATTAGTATTTCGTAGTATTTTTTTGTAGATAGTAAACTTTACTATCTCCTCTCCTATACTAAATAAAGACTAAGGAGGCTAGAGAATTACATTGGCTCCTTTTTTGCGGTTAAACTGCTCATTCCCATGGGAATTCCCTGTGACTACGCGGGCGAAGCCGTGGGCGGCATAGCATTATAATATGATTATACTTTAATGAAAATGTTAACAAAACTCGTTATACGCGTATTTGCTATTAAAAAAACCGTATTATCCGCCCGACCCACATTATTTTAAAGGAATGCAAAATTACGTCCAAGTTCACCATGTGTGACATTAAATTTAAAACAAGTTTGGTATCCGTATCGAGGCGGAAAATCTGTTTCGTATTCCGGTTTTAATGTGTAAATTTTAGCGGGTTTTTTGTCCTCTGATTACATATTATTTAATTTGGTAATTTTAATAAAAGTTACCCAATGTTTTTGTCTAGGCTTTTACATAGACAGACATTTTCATAGTGCACAAAATGCACATGTTAACGGAAATGTATTACCTAAATCTGAATTAATATTAGAAACTGCATAAAATGAATGCTTTTTGTAAATAAAACACGATGTTAAACCGAGAATCTAAGTACATAATCATCGAGAGACATTATATACGACATATTATACATATAAGACATATTTTTAACGTTCACCTTAATAATTAATGTTACTAATTACTTACTGACTACATACGTACCTAGTTTTTTCCTGTTTGAGTGAAAAACACCCTATAGTCATTTCTGAATTCTAAAATACAAAGATTCATTTTGAAACTATTTTAAAATCCTTTCGGTTCATTAATTTCATTGAATTATTTAGCATCCAGTATTAGTTTTTATTTCAGACATTTCAGTTTTATGGAAATGGTATTTTTGTCAGTTTATTAATTTATTTGCGATATATATTATATGGTACCTATTTTAGTCATGATATTTAGCATCTAGTCAAGTAACTACTTCGTCGTCGTCGTCGTTTCAGCCGTGGGATCGTTGTCCACTGCTGGACAAAGGCCTCCCTCAAGGATTTCCAGTACGACCGGTCACCGGCGGCCTGCATCCAGCGGCTCCCTGCCACTCGGACCAGGTCGTCTGTCCATCTTGTGGGAGGTCGTCCCACGCTTCGTCGTCCAGTTCGTGGCCTCCATTCCAGAACCTTTCTGCCCCAACGGCCATCAGTTCTACGGGCTATGTGCCCCGCCCATTGCCACTTCAACGTGCTAATCTGGCGAGCTATTTCGGGGACTCCGGTTCTCCTACGGATTTCCTCATTAGTAGCTATACTTACCTATTTAGTTTTTATTTCAATTTTCAGACTTTTCAGTTTTATTAAAATGGTATTTTTGTTCGTTTATTCGTTATTTTAGTTATCCATCAGTCGCAGTCGAGTAAAAAGGTCTGATTTTTCGTATTCCCAGTAAATAGGCTAAATATTGAAACCTGGGTCTATAACGAGGCGTCGAGTATGTAAAAAAAATACCAGACTCAGGTCTGGTATTTTTTTTACATTATTATATATTATATATTATACACAGAACTATTGTTTTTTAAGATTTTTCCGAAGTACCATAATAATTATAAGCCCGTAGTTTTCTAGCGACAGAAAACAAAATGGCCAGATATTGAGGAAATTGTCAATCGAATCCAAATTTATACCTGCAAATAAACATATTTCTATCTAAAACAATATACCTTCGCTTTTGTATGTATGTAATTGGATGATAAAATAATACTCAGTATTAACTAGTTGATAGCACTAAGTAGATAATAAATGATAGTCAAAGGAATCTATCTTTTAAAAGCATATAATTATTAGTCACAAAAACTTAAAATAATAAGGATCGTTATCTAAATCTAGAGATAAGTGCTGATTAAGTTAACCCTTTTTCTTCCGTGAAAATCGTTACATTATCTGTAATTATTTTTTAAATTGCGTGACTCATATACCGACTTCTTCCATATAATTATTTACATGTGGCAAAACTTATGCCACACGTGATTTCTCATAAGAAAAAAAAAGACGTGTGACACTTGGGGACTGCCGCGGTTAAAGCTATTTGCAGCTATGCCTTGCTAAGCCACACCTCCGCGCCCGTCGGAGTGGGGAGCGTGAGGTTTTTCCACAGGTTTTTCGTTACTAAATTTCTGGATTCGGTCCCCGCGCTCAAGGCCCGCGATAGAAGCTATGCACAAACTCTGCCAATTATATTGTCACTATAGCTTTACCCCGCGGTTGCCCTCACGGTCAAAACCACAAGCAAAACTTTTCATCCCCTTTTTCAATCATTACTGGGTTGAAAAAGAATTTTCGGAAGAAAGTAATCTATATTTGACTCCCAGTCTTCATCTGTGTTTATACAGACAGACTGGCAAACTTCCATGTATATGATATTGACATGTTATTTCTATCTATCTTATTATGTAATGGAAAATTTTGGAAAAAGTAATCTAAGTAAGTTATATAAAATAATTAAGACTGATAACTCCGAGTCTTCATATATTTTATATTATGCAATTTATTACAAGTTTCGTGAATACCTAACCTAACAGACACAGATACAGGCAAACTTACACTTTTTATCATAATATCATTGGTATGTTATTTATAAATATCTATCTATATTCTATATTATGTCTATACATAGCATCAGATTCTGCATTATCAGTCCAGTCTAGGGCACACCTGGGTCGGAAAAATGCTGAATGGCTAACCAAAATGACGGTTAGATTTAAAATTTCACGCCAGATTTAAAACACATCTACTATATAAAAATAAGTCGGGTTTTCCTTTCTGACGCTATAACTCCAGAACGCACGAACCGATTTCCATGGTTTTGTATTCCTTGGAAAGGTTTCGGGCTCCGTGAGGTTTATAGCAAAGAAAAGATGTCTCTGGTGGCGAAACGGAGTTTGCCCGGTTTGCTAGTTATTTTATAAACACACGTTACACATTATTATATAATATTTTATGTATAACTAGTTACATTGTTTTTAAAATTATAGACTTATAAAATTCCAATATATTAGATAGTACATATCTAACATAACGCACTAAAATACTTAATATGTAATTACTGTACTATTAACTATTCTGTGTAATTAGTAACCCAAGATATACCCAGTTCTGTACACAAACAAGGAAACTATTGAAACAAATCTCTGTTGTCAATAGTATTCGTCACCTACCAACAATTAGTCATATCGTCTAGTACGTAAATTTTGCCCTTATAATTATTGATCATTCATATAATTTATTGGCAGTGACCAACGCGTTCCCAGAAGAACTAAACCTGTTATCTACAGCTGATAACTGACAGGGTTACCAGATTACTAAATAGATACAACGCGTTACCGGCTCATTTTTATTCAGTTGATATTCGAAACACGGCGAGTACCTAAGCAAATAAGTTTTCGTTAAAAAGTAAATAAAATACATCAAAATGAGTTGTTGCCAATCCCTTGTCAAATATATTTTGTTCTTCGCAAATCTTTTCTTCGCGGTAAGTTTTACTTTTGGCTTTATGCTTCTAAAAAGTTATATTTGTTCCTAATTATGATGATGATATATAGCCTATAACCTTCCTCGATAAATGGGCTATCTAACACTGAAAGAATTTTTTAAATCGGTCCAGTAGTTCTCGAGATTAGCGCGTTCAAACAAACAAACAAACAAACAAACTCTTCAGCTTTATAATATTAGTATAGATTATGATATATATGATATAATAAGAACCTATTGATGATAAGAATAATTGTTTTAACCGTTCTTAAAAAATGGGAATATTCCTTAGCATTAGACATTACAATACGCAGTGGAATCATAACCTATAAATTATAATAGCAATAATATATCTATTGTGTTGTAAAACGTTTTTAAGCCTCATTGGATTCAACTTTGCGTCCAATATTGGCTATAATTTGAAATGATCAAATTACTGCACTATACATTGGCTTCAATGTCAACTTTGTAACCAATCAATGGAAACGGACTAGCTCATTGGGCCAGTCCCAACTGTGGTAGCAGAGAAGCCAAGACGATGGACGATAATTTATTTGCACTAGCGGCCTACGCGTACGGACTAGGTACATATGCTTATTACTTGCATCAGACAAGTAATCAACGAAAGAAAAGGAATGGTGGATGATAAAAATGCACACTTCAGGCGACTGACAGAGACGATATGTGTGACGATATGTCCAAGATGCCCCCGCGCACTCCCCTTTCATTCCCCTCTCCTTTGAACGATCGAAAACCGACACTGAGCGCGTTAGTATTGGGCATTGGACAGTGATTGGACGCAATGTCTACATTGTGTCAAAGTACTGATACATACATTGGTGCATTGGGCGCATAACGTTACGTTGGTGCAAATATCTCCAATGTGTGGCCGCGGCAATATACTATATTATATACCTAAATAATCTCTAATATGTTTAATTTTTTTTATATAATACGTATGTCAAATTAGTTAGTTAGTTAGTTATTAGTTTATGATAAAAACGAATCGCCAAAAGTGTTGCCACCACTTCGGCACTTTTTATACAATGTCGCTCATGCACATGTGACCACCCGTAATATTCTGAATATTCATGAAGAAATATCGAAAATAAATTTCAAGAGGTGGAGTCTATCTATAATATTTTTCATGTTATTCAATTTTTATTTTTTTGTAGACTTGCTTTCTATTTTTTGATACATCTCCGAAGTTTATGAGTCGATTTCCAAAAGCTTATGAGTTATTTTAACAGGTTAATTAACATTTTGACTAAAAATATCGACTACGAAAAAAAAATACGGAATCGAAGGAATTTTTTCAGTAAAAAATTGTGTATTTATTAAAAAAAATAACTAGTATACTTAAGTCCATAAATAATCTGGGGATTCGTCTAGCGATTAGGGAGTCGTCCTATGGGTAGGACGACTTTTTTAAACATTATTTGTAATCTACTACATAATAAAAATTCACAGAACATGTAGCTTTTCGCCGCTGCGCCGATCTTGGCTCACAGATTTTGTTCGTCGTGTCTCCTCTACGTAGTAATAATTCTCAATGATTTGACTCCCAGTCTTCTATGTTTATACCAAATTTCGTGACAACCTAACAGACAGGCAAACTTTCAGTTTTATGGTAGGTATTGTTATGCTATTTTTTATCTACCTACCTATCTAATTATGGAATGGAAAATTTTGTAAAAAAAAGTAATCTTTATTTATGACTGATAACACCAATATTTTTATATCAAGTTTTAAACCTAACCTAACCTAACAGACACAGATACACGCAAACTTACACGTTTTATCAAAACCATATGTCTAGACATAGCATCAGAGGGCACACCTGGGTCGAAAAATGCTGAAAGGGGGAAAGCTAACCAAAATGGC
Organism: Colias eurytheme; assembly: GCA_907164685.1. Taxonomy (NCBI): domain Eukaryota; kingdom Metazoa; phylum Arthropoda; class Insecta; order Lepidoptera; family Pieridae; genus Colias; species Colias eurytheme. The sequence goes on from CAJQZN010041365.1 coordinate 35,625, forward strand.
GTGGGCAGTTATATTCAAAAACTCACGCCAGATTTTAAAACACATTATTTTATAAACAAACGGCACGTTACACATGTTTATATAATATTTTATTGGTATTAAAAATTGAAACATAAAAAAATTCCAAGTTAGATAACTAACTAGTAACTAACATCGAGATGAGACGGGAGATCGGTCCGTCTCTCTCTCGTTATACCTGCGATCGCGCTCGTGAGGTTTTGGTGTGACACAAGTTTCTGAACATGTCACCCGACTAAAACGATTTTAAAAACTTTATCACGTTAATAATAACCATAGAATATATACCCAGATCTGTAATACACAAACAAGGAAACTATTGAATCAAATCTCTGTTGTCAATATTATTCGTCACCCCGACCATGTCATAATATCGTTCGTAAATTTTGCCCTTATAATTATTGATCATTCATATAATTTATTGGCAGTGACCAACGCGTTCCCAGAAGAACTAAACCTGTTATCTACTGATAACTGACAGTGTTACCAGATTCCTACATAGATACTACGCGTTTACCGCCGTATTTTTTATTCAGTTGATATTCGAAACACGGCGAGTACCTACCTACGCTATTAAGTTTTCGTTAAAAAGTAAATAAAATACATCAAAATGGGTTGTGGCGAATTCCTTGTCAAATATATTTTGTTCTTCGCAAATCTTTTCTTTGCGGTAAGTTTTACTTTTGACTTAACTAATTAAGTTTTAAAAAAGTTTGTTACTAACTAATAATGTTTCAGACTTCAGTAATCTTATCTGAAAAACGAAATGCACTAATATTATGAATTATGATATATAATATAATATGTACCTATCGATAATAAGAATAATTGTTTTTACCGTTCCTAAAAATTATTGGGAATATTCCTTAGCATTAGCCATTACAATACCGTTATGGAATCATAACCTATAATAGATAGGTATAATAGATCCATTATGTTGTAAAACGTTTTGTAGGTACCTATTATATATGTACCTATATATACGTAGGTATATATTTCGTTTAGGTAGTCATTTGTATGTTTAAATTTTTTACATGGTAAGTACATTAGTATTACTAGTTTATGATAAAATCACAAAAATGAATCGCCATTTTGAATTTGGAAATTTTTCTATATGGCATTTTATTGGCATTGGAATTTATAAGGAATGTTTTTTTGGAGAGAAAACACGAACGAATAACGTATGTTTTTTTGGAGAGAAAACACGAAAAAGGGGCAATATAGCAGAACAACGTATTTCAGGGAAGCTAGTACTACTTTAATATGATTTTAGATTAATTAACTAAATCTGTTGTGCAATGTTCGATATACTTATAGTTTACACCCACTAACTGATTCATGTTTGAATCATCAACACAATGCCATGTTTTTTATTAATACAAAAATTTAATGATCATAATTTGCATAATTTGCAGAGTTTGAACTATTATATGGTAAGACTAGCTTTTCGCCCGCGTAGTCGAAGTAAAACCCGCTTAGTTCCATTGGGATTTTCGGGTGAAAACTCTATGGAATATATTCCTATGTGTGTGCCAAATTTCACGTAAATCGGTTCACCAGTTTTTGCGTGAAGGAGTAAAAAACAACATACAATCATTCGCATTTAAAATATTACTATGATATTATCTATCACTAGTTGATTCTTCTAATTCGACAATACTGTCCGAAAACTGGTTTGAAAATATCGCTAAATTATTCATTGTTTCGTTAACATAAAAGGATTAATAGGTATTCGTTGATTAATTTTTATTTGGATTAAACCAAGGGCTTACCTAATACTGTAGCATCACACCTTTTACGTAAAAATTATAACAGTAGTCTGCAGTAGCTACAACCTCTGGATGAATGATATCTCCCCTTCGAGAATATTACATATTACCTAAAAAAAAATTTTTAGTAGAAAACTAATTTGATAATAAAGTAGGAAGGTACTTAGTACATGACACAAATACAAACACACAATCTCACCGATTTATCATATTAGTTTCTAATAAGATTCTTACCACGGATAATACATAGTTTTGCTTAAGGTTTTGCTATACAAACACTTTTGACCGCAAAAATCAGTCAAAAACTGTTTTGACCGACGCCCTTAGGCCGCGTTTCCATCTGCAAGAAATCTTCCGCAAGAAATGTCCGACAGTTTGTCTGACAGCAGCTTGCAAGTCTAACGCCCCCTACCTGCAATTAAACTTGCAAGCTAAGTACATTTCTTGCGGAAGTTTTCTTGCAGACGGAAAACCGGGCCTTAGTCAAGATAGATAAGTTTATTCAATGAAGAAAATTATCAAATAATTCCGCTGAAATTTGAAGGTCAAGAGGTCGTTGTATACCGGTATAGTTGGGTTTGTTTGATCGGGAAACGCCCTAAAGTCGCGTCTGACACTCGCCGCGCCGGTCTCTGCTGCGGCATGCTCGCTCGACTTGTATCGCTGTGTAGATACTATGTATTATCGCTTGTTATCTTTGCACTAAAAACGATTTTGACTTAGGGCATTGATCATCTAGGAAATGTATATGTTACAGTCAAAGACTATTACAGGTCAAAACTGTTTTTGACTGCAGAAATCAGTCAAAAACATTTTTTACCAGTGCGGGAGCCTGATCGCGTGTAGCATAAATCATCCTTTACTCTTCTGAGAAATACCGTTTCAATTGAAATACCTATCATTCCGAATCTAATGATATTGGCATATTTACAAAGAAAAACAATATTGTCGATAATAGTTGTGTAAAGGAATAGCATTTGTGTGCGTCGCAACTGATAAGAGATAAGATAGGTACCCCTGATAGATGTTTTTAGGGCGTAGATAAAGTCTGCATGCATAAAGAAACAGTTTATTTAGAATGATCTCAATGTGTATAAATGATATCCATTTTTATTGTTAAATTACTTCTGATCATGATTTAAGAGCGAAAAATTACTGGTCCCTAATAAAGTTATAACGTTTTGTTTTTATGAAATACTAGCTTACCGCCCGCGGCTTCGCCCGCTTTGTCTAAAACCTAATAAATTATACACTAAAACCTTCCTCTTGAATCACTCTATCTATTAAAAAAAACCGCATCAAAATCCGTTGCGTAGTTTTAAAGATTTAAGCATACAAAGGGACAAAGGGACATAGGGGCAGAGAAAGCGACTTTGTTTTATACTATGTAGTGATGATGAAGAATATTATGTCATTCTCCAAGGTTTTTTTTCAAATGTAAAAACTCAATCAAATTTTGAATCAAAGCAAAAAACCCGGTTATATTTTACTTGGATATGGCTGGCAGCGCCATCTAGTAGGCAAAGGGATGAATATATTTTAATTTATTAAGTGTATACCACGGAAATATAATATAGAAGTATATATATATTTCCATGGTGTATACGTCGGCACCATGTCGGCACGCACCAACATACTATTTTATTGAATACAGATATTAATTGAAATAGGTACCAATTGACACAAAATAATATAATGATAGGTACGCTATTAAAACAGTTCATAATACCACAATTTTAGATTAAGTAGCGGCCACTTTTCTAGAAATATAAAAATCAATCCTTATCCAAAAGTCACAACCCATGTAGCGATCCGATTACAGCTAATCCTTGATAAGATTATCGATTTTCGGGCGTAAAACCGTTAAACCGTTAAATAAATTAATGTTTTTTTTTTTATTATTACAGTTGGCTGGTTTAGCCCTCCTTGGTCTGGGAATCGCAGTGCAGCTCCAAGTATCGGAAGTAGTGGATGCAATCGAGTCGGCTAACTTCCAGTTAGCTCCCATTACGGCCATCGTACTTGGTGTTATCGTCTTCTTGATATCCTTCTTCGGATGCTGTGGTGCCATCAAGGAGAACAACTGCATGCTCGTTACTGTGAGTATACTGTCCTTGATTTACCTATACAATATTGTTCAAATTAACAATTATTAAACTGATTCGTTTAATCTTACGAGTCGTAAACCAAGGTAGACCTTAAAAATATGTTTAGTATAGAGTGACGAAATAATTGAAGTGAGTGTAATATAGGGTTTAAAACTGGTAATATCGTACCTATTTCGAAATAAGACAGATTCCGACGAATTGAGAACCTCCTCCTTTTTTGAAGTCAGTTAAAAATAAGAACACGTCCTATCACAAGTTAACGAATTACTATGTAATTACATTCTGCTTACTGCACTGCTGCCTGCTGGCGACTGCTTCGCTACCTACCACATACGTAGTATATTATTATTAGTCTGTGCTACCACACTACCTACTGCAGTCTGCATGTGTACAATGTACAAAAGTCGCCGTGAGCGACGAGCGAGGAGCGAGGAGCTTAATGAGATAATATAATGCGATTCACACTTTCTGTTACATTTTTCCTAAATTTACAATTTTCAGATTTTCATACTATTCTGCAATCTGCATAATCTGTAACACATGTCAACTGTCAACAGTCTTGCAACTTGATAAAGTGTAAACTGTAAACTCATAATTTGATTTTTGATATTCAATAAATCCTAGATCACAACTGTGATTTGTTATCATAATATTTATATTGTATTGAACGTCCATTTCAGTACTCAATATTCATGTTGGTGTTGATGCTAGCGAAATTGACATTGGCTATACTTATCTTCGTGAACCTGGATAGCTACGTGCAAGAGATTCCGCGCTGGTTGACCGAATCCTTCAACAAGGATAGACAGGCATTCCAAGGAATTGAAAGGACGGTGAGTACTAACAACTTACTAAGAACACGTTCAGGAGCTTAAAGCAAAGAGAACCATGTCTTTAGATATAATAATGATCAACATATGGAAAACTATCTGGATATCGTACCTATGTAAGAGCCTATCTAGTTCAAATATTGTTCAACACCTAACTAATTTATTCAAACCCAAATTTTGAATTATTACATATATGTATATGTATAATATGTATTATATATATTGAATAGGTATTGCATTTAAAACAGTCAATATATTAAAACCTGTAGTGAGCTTAGAACTTTCAGCTACATTGTTATCAATTATCACAATAGTTAATGAAACTAAGGATTCTCCAAACACCTCAACTAAACAAAATATAAAATACTTTAAACATTTATAAGGCATTTGAATCCTATAAAACTAAGTAACAATTCGACATTATTTGATTCCAGTTCAAATGCTGCGGTCCCCAAGGTGCAGCGTCTTACATGAACTTCTCACTACCGGATACCTGCTGTGCGTCCCTCCCCTGCACTGCCCTTAACGCTTACAGCGGCTGCTCCAACGCTGTCGAGGACTTCTTCCAGACCTTCGGAGTGGCTATCGGCGCTGTGGCTATCAGTGTTGTCTCTATTGAGGTATGACTTTATGGTTTATTTTTTCAACTAAACTAAGTTCAATATTTAATTTAATAATTCAACTTCTCGGTTTATAGGTAGTAGTTTCAATTTCCAATATCAAGAGGTCAACAATTAGGTACTAAACTTGTACTATGTAGATGAAGAGACTGAAGATACATTATAATAGCTATAGTTATCTGTAGTCGCAGAAGTTTTAAGTTTTATTTGTCTCAAATTCTATAATATATTAATAACTCATAAAACATAACTCATAACTTATATTTATAACTCAGCTCGTAATATAACATTAAACCAATATTATTTATTTGATACTTAATGTGCCCGGCAGTTTTACATGCATTGCTCTGCTCCTATAGGTCTCTAATGTGATGATATATAGCCTTCCTTTCATGAGATTAACATGTTCAATCAAGCAAACAAATTCTTCAGCTTTATAATCTATATATATATATAAATTAAACCCATTTCGCGTTGTCACGGCATCACGTGTAAACGGCTGAACCGATTTCGATAATTCTTTTTTTATTATATTCCTTGAAATACGAGGATGGTTCTTATGTAGAGAAAACGTAAATTTGTACCACGGGCGAAGCCGGGGCGGACCGCTAGTATTAGTATGTACATTTATACTAAACTATTTTTTTTCTTTTCAGTTGGTGGCAGTTATTTTCGCTCTCTGTCTCGCCAACCACGTGCGCAATCAAAGCAGAAGAACACACTACTAGTTATATTATATACTAATATAATTTAGCATTAGTTTTAATTCTTAAGTTTATGTGTTACCATGTTTTGTATTATTTACCGTTTTTTAACACCGAATTATTTATTTGCAAGTTTTTATCGATTTTATTGAGAAAAATATTTATTCGTAAGTAAACACAGCCCGTTCGCGCTAAGTTTGTTTTGTATTCCACTGACTTGCATTCCATGGATTGACAAACTCAGTGTGAACGGGTATACATTTTTGATTTACTTTTACAATTTTTGAAGTGAAACTTCTCGGGGTTGGAAAAAAAATTTATTGTAACATTTTTTCGTTACGCATGACATTTTACCGTTACGCGCCATCTTTTTCTTATCCCTACCACGCGTTATTCGACGTATTTCTGTAAAGTTGCAAATAGTAAATTATTTTTTGAAAAATAAGATCATAAAGAAGTTTCACTTACGTGTGTACACTAGTACACGCACACATTTTTTTTACGCTTTTTCTAGCTTCACCTGTACGTTTGTATGTATTCGACTCGATTTTCACTTTCTATGGACAGTTTTAATTCAAACTTTGTACACTTATCAAGGTTCGGTGACAATATCTTAAAACAATTTCTTAAAATTGTTAAAAAATAAGTGTATTTTAAGTTTTTATATTCTTTTAAGAATGAAAGTCGATTTCTAAGCAAGGTGTTTGTATGTATGGTATAGTATACCTAATAAAAAGTATGATTTCCTTTGTTTAAAACAAAAAAGTTAAAATAAGTAACGTTATTTATTAAGTTTACAAATGCATGAGATTGTTCCTTCTACCCAAAAAATTGTTTTATAAGTTAAATTTTAGTTACCTTATGTTTGTAACAACTACGCATAAATAACCAAATAGTATGTGTATTTTCATATATTATACTATTAAAATAAATATAAAAATTAAAATGTCGTTTTATTTTCGACCCAACATTCGTTATATTCGTGAAATATCCAACACCACAAATTTTATTATAATTTACTAAATAAAGGTACATACATATATAGATAGAACACTGCTTCCTAATTTTAAACCATTCCTACTAGTATATTTTATTATAACTTATTAAATTATCAGGTCAAATACATGTCAAATACTTATTATATATACATTACCATCAATTCATGAAAATGTTAAAAAACGGCAGTAATTCAAATCTTATACTTATGTAGTTGTTAGTTTTTTTTGTTTTTTTTCCTATGTATTATATATAATGTAATTTCAATAGCGATAGCTACTAAATATTAAGTATTCTGTGACAACACTTTACCTAGACATAATACATAATAACTAATGAAAACTAGGACTTATAATAATTGCACTTGAGCCGGTAGGCACATATTAATAAATAGTAAAAAAAAATTGGTTGTCTTTTGACGTTTCGCGACCAGTCGCAAACCTGTCGCGTTGCTGTTGCGCGTCGCTTGCTATCTGCTAATTTTTAGCTAATAAGGCTGCCGTTTACTGACGATAGTTGAACGTGACAACGTCCGATTGTGCTTCTTTGTCGCTCGTTCCGCGCTCTCGCTTGCACTTCAAGCCTCACATGGAACGCCTCAGCGAGGTAACGCCGCATGAGTCATGTTTTTTCGTGCGTGCAGCCGGCTTTATCGAATTATAAGAAGTTGTCACGTCAAAAATATCTCCTTATAATTTTTAAGGCAAAATGACGCTCAAGATGTTTGCTTCTCACTTTCAGATGGACCAACCCAATACTCAATATTCTCGCTCAAAAGTAATAATGAAAATTGATTCTGCTACTCCTCCTTGTTTATTAAAATCATCTGCCACTGTATCATCAAAGCTTTTCTCTTTTATAGCCATAGTTCATCTGTGATAAACAGGTCTCAAACTATATTTATACTAAATTTCATCGAAATTGATGCAGTGGTGTAGACGTGAAGATACATACAGTTTCACTTTATTTAACGTCTTAAATAAAGTGAAACTGTATGTATTACCTAAAAAGTGACCTACCGTCGTAGGGATTAAAAATATAAGGTATTTTCTCATAATCTTGAAAGTAACAGAGACTTATGCTGAACATTTTTTAATATTATTCTGGTATAGACGCTACATTTTCTTCGTAACAAACATGTATGGAAGTTTGACATTGTTCTTGGAGAGTTACAATATGCAATTATTAAATTATTCGCTGTATTACTTTTGTGTCATTGGCTCTCAAGGGTTTCATTTGTTTCCCTTAATTAAATTTAACCTCAGTTTCTAAGTATTCTAACAAACAAAATATTAAAGCTACAAGTGTTCTTATAGATAAATTACAAATAATAATAATTTTAATATCTATTACAATTGCTATATCTGCATTTCCTGATAATTCTGATTTGTTATATTGTGTCCTCGAGTTTCGTCCGGAATATTTCATATTAATTTTATTTAAACAATAAAGAAAGCCTTTAATATTATCATCAACATACAAAAAATGAGATGACGTGATTGATTTAGAGGGCTATAAAATACATCTTTACCTACTATTTTTAAATAAATCATCATCATCAGCCCATATATGTTCCCAAACAAATAATTAAATTAGAATGAAAAATTTTCTTGCGATGTTTCAGTTTTCACGCCGTGCAAAGTAAAAGTAAAACCGGCCAAGTGCGAGTCGGACTCGCGGATGGAGGGTTACGTACAAACATATTGTTTTTTATTGTATGCTTAAAATCTGCTATAAGACGTTGTTTCATTACTTATAAATTTTCAAGATTTGTAGCATGAACGGCTGTATTGTATGTACATATATTTATTTTAATTGCGTTGGCTTAGAATTTTGCTTCAACTAGAGAGTAGTATTTGATATGAATTTCAGCTTGCGTTGTCTTGCCTCTATGCGTTCCTGAGAAAAAGGGTTTTGATAGACAGACAGACGGACAACATAGTGATCCTATAAAGTTTTTGTTTAATTTTTATTTCTCATAATTCAATGACCATAATAAAAATAATACATACTTTTATATTGTTTTAAAATAGTGACGCACCTGCCCACTTATCCTAGGAAGGTATTGATCTAGTTTAAAGTGGCATACAATTAGAAGTGCCCTTGTATGATAGTGTTATACCTTACTGAAGCAGCAATAGTTTAGTTCAGTTAGCCTAGTTCTAAACATGTGTGTCTGTCTAGGGAAATTCGTAGTGAGATACATTTTAGTTAGCATTAATTTACTTTTCTTTGTAAGTATTTAATATTCACTTATTTAATAAAGTAAACATTTGTAAGACATTACTAAATTAAATATAATATGGCCTTTGCCAGAAGGTTGCCTGGTAGAAATGGCTTTGAGATATAAGGCCGCCATTTGCACAATTAACTTTTGCATAGTTTTCGACGTTTTGATTTTATTTTATAAGACCAATAATTATTGTACAATAATAATATAATATTGTACAAAAAATTTAAAATGAGGTAGTAAATGAGAGTAAATGCCTCGTTTATAACATGAATTCATAAATCAAAGAAAAATACGAACCACAGACTACATAGGTATCTATTAATATCCATAAAAACAAAATTATGAGTCCCAAAACAATAGCATAAAAAACCATATGAATAAACTGGACAATTCAAACATAAATTAAAGATTTCTTCTTTTTACAGTTAATAGGCGCTGGTCTTGCAATAGTTGGTGGGATTGCTCTCTACCACCTGAGTTCGAGTCCTCAAATCGATGTTTATAGTTTGAAATTCGCCGTCATTCTGGCGATAGTATTAGGATGTGTTATAGCAATTGTTAGCTCTCTAGGTTGGTGCGGAGCGTGTGCTGAGAGGAAGAATTTGCTTTATATTGTAAGTATTTTCCGATATTAAATTGTCTCATATTGTATTTTGAAACGACAAATCTATATTGTATTTCGAAACAATAAATCGTAGTTGTAATAAATAAATAAAGATAATTTTGCATACGTATTGTTAAAAAAACAATGAAATAAATTCGGGATTATGTAAAAAAATACTTGAAGTTTTTATCAAACTTTAAAGTGACTTTAAAGAATTATCTACTGCTGAATATGAACCTTAAAAATAATAAGTAAAACAATTTCAGACTAACTCATAAGTCATAAGTAAGGACTAAAGAAATGTGTGTTGTATTTTTGGCTTTTAAATAATAATAGAGCACGTTATAAAAATATCTTATTAGATATTCTAAAATAATAGATATTTTAATTTCAGTATTCTGCAATAGTATTGATCTTAGCTGGTCTACAAATCTACGGATTAATGACCCTAAGGAACCAAGAGCAGGAGGAGTTGAGAGACATGGTCGTAGATTCGCTGAAAATGGCCTTTAATGATAGCGACCTGCAAAATTTTCATGCTATGGAAGCTTCCGTAAGTTTCATGCAGTATTGCAGTTTATACTTATTTAAAAAAATCGTATTTATTTTTACTTAACTAACTATTACTAACTTCTATTATGTTTTGACTTACGCAAGTGATGTAAAAGTTTTGCTTTTTGCGTATTTTTCGGCTGAACTGATTTGAATTGAAAATTTCGAGACTATGATTCGATAATGGTTTTCAACATTTCGAACGCGAACGAAGCCGCCGGCAAACGCTAGTTACAGCTCACAATATTATAGTCCTCGATATCTTACTAACTTTTATATCCCACAAAACTAACCATTTACACGCTACAGCTCAAGTGTTGCGGGACCACGGGTCCTGATTCTTATGCCGGCGTCTACGACAGACTACCGCCATCTTGCTGTAAAAACGCCACGATACTACCAGACTTCGACACACCTATCGTAGTTGATAGAGATATGGCTCTATCCTGTTATGCTGATGATGCTCATCCAGGGTGTAATGACGTGCTACTGGAAGCTCTGGGCGTGCTAGCACATTATGTTGGAATGGCTTTCATTGTTGTTATTGCTGTTGAGGTAAGTTGAATGACCAAAATTAGGTTAAAAGATTTTATTGATGAAGGATGATGTTCCTGGGGTAATAATGTAACTTTTTTTTCTCGCCTTATTAGAAGATGTTTGTTCAATTTGAGGCCTAGGGAAAGTCTGATTAAAGGACATTTGATGTTGATTTAAAAATTACAAATTGGAAATCAAATCACTTTATTAACAGTGACGACTGTCGAAATATAAAATTAGTCCGATGGAAAGATGATTAAAATAATTTTTTGTTAAAATCTCATAGAGCACGGGAGAGCTAATTTAGTAATTTGCCTTATTATTTTTCTCGCTAATCATTAATTGATTTTAATTATTTCCCTCCGTAGATCAGGTGGGAAATAATAAGAAATCCAGTTAGTGGATTGATAGAAAAACATCATTTTTTAGCAGAATTACTTACTTGTTACAGTTTCTAGCTATGGTTATGGCGATGTCGCTCTCCTGTTGCATCAGAAGCCCGAAGACTGTTTAATATTGTTAAAAATAAACCTTGTTAATGTTATATTACCTATATTATACTGTAGATTGTTACGTTTGAAATAAAATTTGTTAAAAAAGACATATTTTGTTTAATTTTAAGATAAGTCTGTGATAAGTGATAGGAAATCTCTGGTTTCGGGGATTCACCTTCACCTCTATACATATCTTTATATGATCTTATTACCTAAATTATAAAACATCAGATAGTAAGGGTTGCTGTTAATTATTAACAGTTTAGATTACAATTGCATTACACATGCATTACACTGAAATCGTACCAATAAAAATCGGATCTAGATTTTAAGATATGTGGAAAATTTTCAGTCTTACATGTGTTAAAAATTATACCTACTTACCATTACAATAAAGCGTTACCTACTAGCTTTCCGCCTTCGGCTTCGCCCGCTTTGTCTAAAACCAAATAGGTACATTATATTATACAAAAACCTTCCTCTCGAATCACTCGTACACTTATCTGTTAAAAAACCGCATCAAAATTCGTTGCATAGTTTTCAAGATTTAAGCATACGGACATAAGGGACAGAGAAAGCGACTTTGTTTTTAAATACTATGTAGTGAAGTACAGAGCAGTGGTGGCTCAGTGGTGAGACCTCGGACTTCGAATCCATAAGTCCGGGGTTCGAGACCGGGCGAGCGCGCAGGAAATAAATTGATTTTTCAGTTTATCTGCGCATATTGTAACATCACCACTGCTCGAACGGTGAAGGAAAACATCGTGAGGAAACCGACATGTCGAAGAATCAAAAGTTCGACGACATATTGTGTCATCCGCCAACACGCACTTGGCCAGCGTGGTGGATTATGGCCTGTACCCTCATGGGAGGCCCGTGTCCCAGCAGTGGGAACGTATATGGGCTGATGATGATGAAGTACAGTCTATATCAAAGGATTTAATAGAACCTTTTGAACAAATGAAACATATTTTCGATAAACGAGAATAGTATACTTTTTACTTATAAAGATAAATACTTGGTCTTATTGTTAGTTTTAAATAATTTTTTCGGTCCGGGTTACCTTTATTGCACGCCTCATAAGCGAAGCGTTGAGGTGGGTACTACTGTCAGTTCGCGCAAAACATCTGATTTTTCAAACTTAAAATGTCTTTATGTATCATACATTGCACTTGTAAGATAATACATACACACACATATTAAGAAAAAACACTATTTTAACGTTCATGATATTTTTGATGTCATTTTTGTTATTTAAACTAGTTAAAAAACAGTTTAAAAAAGTTCTGTCTTGGACGTCCGTGTGTCTGTATGTGCGGATCCTTTTTCTTGTTAACACGATAGCGACCGAAATACTTTACTAATCGAGTCTTTTTTTTTCTCTTACGCTTGAGTATGCTCAGGAATAGAACCCTTTCATTTTTCAGGGTCTGATTCGATGTGGTTTAATTGTTATTAAATAAACAAAAATAATAATTAATTATTATTTATTTATTAAAAAAAAATTATGAGGCGTGCACTTTTGGATTTTCCAAATTATATTTCTTTTTGCTGATATTCTAGGTTTTCTTTCTACCATTTTTCCGAATATAATTTGTCTCGCATAATTTTGTGACTAGGTAATTCTAAGCATCATTTTTATAGATATTAATTTTTACTATATTTTTAATCCACATTTGTTTTATATAAATCAACCAATGCAGAATGCTTATCGCGTTACGATTCCCCGATACAAGATAAGTGTTTATTTTCTGTTTGCATTGCAACCAGCAGTCCGAACTAGTGATTACTGAAACCGATATATTAATTATCTGTGCTTTTTAAAATAATACAATATACAATATACAAATATGGGTTTATTAGCAAAATATGTTTTGTTTTGTGCAAATTCTATTTTTACGGTAAGTTTATCTGCGTATTACTGATCATTTGTTGAGCTTAGAATACAGGTTGATCAAAATTCTATGTGAAAACTTGGAAAATTAATAGAAGTAAATTTGTTTTTTACTTTTTTATGTTAAGTAATTACCTACTGATAGCGTCATAATAAACTTGATAGTTGATATCTCTCTAATTATAGAAAAAAGTTAAAGAATAGGTATAGGAGATAAAATTTTTATAAAAATTCATGAACCTCAAATTCATTTTCAAAAAACTGGTAGTCTACGTTGAAGTTATGTATTCCTTCTTACATGTAAAATAATTATTATTTGTATAAAAAATTAAATAAGCCAAACAATGTACAGAAAACCTGTATAACGATGCTTTATCTTTCTTTTTATTTTAAAGTAATGTTTTAATAAGATCAAATTCTGATACATTAATACAGTTTTTTTCAACTTTTTCAGCTTGCCGGACTCACACTTATAGGTCTAGGAACTGCAGTGGTAGTGCATACAGCTGAACTAAAAGTTTTGATGCCAATCGCCATAGAAGCCATCCCTATATCAGTGATTATAATAGGCGTTTTAGTACTTATCATATCATGTTTTGGGTACTGCGGATCCATTCATGAAAATCGATTTTTATTACTCGTGGTAAGTTATAGGTACCTACCAATTAAAATTAGACAATTGACCGAGGCAATTGAATTCTGATTTTCTTTCTGTGTCTTCGTAGTTAAATGTTTCCATATGTAGCGTTTGTAAATTACGTTTATTTAACGCGATTCTGTATGATCTGTTAACAGCAACAGTGCTTCCGAAATGTTTTCAAACTCAAACATTCATTTATTCAATTAGACTACTATTTAGTAGCACTTTCGAATCGTCATTACATAGTATTTTAACATTTACCACCGTTTATTGGAAGAAGTCTGTTAAAAAGAAAAAATACGTGACAAATTAATAATTATATAGAAACTCATCAATAATTGTAATGGCAGCGACCTTTGATAACTGCAGTAGAAAGAATTTAATCTGACCTTTTAAAGTGGGTCAAAAATATAAGTCGGTTACATTCAAACATACCTACAGCTGAAGTAGATTCGTTAACAGACATAATATAACTAACATTATTTTCAGTATTCATTGAGCACGGTTCTACTAGCTGGAGGCAAGATATACCTAGCGATCGTGATATACAACAGTGTGAACAGAATGCCTGAGCTCGTACTGGACTGGCTTGGACAGGCTTTCAATAATAATCAGATGAGGGAATCCTTCCATGCTATGGAGGCAGCGGTTAGTAATTGGTGGCTAATTTCCTAAAACTATGTTACAAGCACATGGAAGATTTCTCTATATACATAATAAAAACAGCAGATCAGATGTATAGCCAGAATTTTTTTTAATTTCGTGCGAAATTTGGAAATAGAAAAAAATCGAACATTAGGCGGGATCCGAACCTGCGTCTTTCGCCTAGTCGGGGAAACGCCTTTTTCTTCTACTGAAATATTCGGTTTTCACGCCATCTTGAGATGATAAAAATCGAATACATAGTAAATTACCATAATTGTTTCTAAACTATTCTTACTTAGAACGTTATCGTTAAACGTATCAAATATTTTAACATTGTTACAGTTCAGTTGTTGCGGGACAACCGGTCCGGATTCTTATACAACTGGCGTGTTACCCAGTTTACCAGCAACATGCTGTCCAGATGATGACCAGATCTGCAATAGCACCAACGCGTTCAATGGCTGCTATAGGATAGTGACCGTATATTTGGAGTCCTATGGCTTGGTCCTTGGAGGGCTCATGGTCATGCTTATTATTGTTGAGGTGGGTTATTGTGAGGTAGTTAGAGTATACTTTCGAAGGAAGCTTGATTTTCATGCATAGTGTGATTCATGCATAGCATAGTGCGACTATGCTATGCATGAATCTATAGGTATATATATATTTTGGAATATGATTTGTAGTTTTCCCAAAATCAGGAACTTCAGGATAACAGTTTATGGCTACTAGCACTTCAAAAAGGATGTAAAAAAAATAATCAAATCAATTATTATAATTTATACATTACATTCAAGCGAAATAACTTAGTAAATTCGTCTCAATGTCTAATATATCACTTGGTAGGTTTCCAATTCCATATTGTAACTTCATTAAGAATCGAGTGTTCTTGAGGAATTCTTTACTTCATTCAATTTATTTTTTTTTCAGTTGTCAGCTTCGTTATTTGGAATGATTTTATGCTGTTGGATTGGCAATAAACGACGTCGTTCTGTGTGAATAAACCCACAATTTACCTGAGTGAACTCTAAATCAATCAGACGTCTGGTTGGTTCTGAAAGGTCTGACAGTGTCTGTGTTGTTGAATCAGACCTTGACTGCAAATATTTGTGTTCTGTACAAATACTTATTACTACTACAAAGGTGCTCTTGTTAAAATTGAATATATTTTTAGTCTGCGGAAACATAGTAGTGTATACTGAGAGTGTATACGTTGCCATGTATTTATGGTAATACTTTGTACATATACATATTAGCGTTGTGAACGTATTTTTAATTTCAATAAAATGTGTATTCATGAATTTTATGTGATAATAAATTAGTAAAGTTTTATCATTGTGGACATAACCTAATCTTATCTTTATATTCCGCTCGTATTTAGGGAAGTACCCGCCGAGGGTTTATAAACCTATATTTTGTAATTTTATCAGTGCATGGTGACGTCATTGTGATTAAGTATTTGATGATAATGTAAATAACTATTACGATTTGTGTAAAATGTTCAACGGAATAATTGTTAAACTATGTATAGGTACCTACACAGTAGGAAAAACGCCTGTATTTTTTAATTTTATATCATTTTTAAAAGATAGTTTATTATTATTTTTACGCTTTTTAGTTTATTAAATTTAATATAATTTAGATTAATATAATATGTGAACATGTATTTTTTTTAATTTTATATTAAATTATCCGTATATCAGTTACTTAACCTATTATAAATTATAAAAAATCCATTTATTACCTGTTATCGCTTTCTACAACGCCCAATGAATTTAAAAATATTCCAAAAAAACGCTGAAAATAAAAGCTTTTCTTACATGGCGTACATTATTATTTTTTCCCATGACAGACTTTCAAGGTTTACGTATACCTACTGCACTGAATATTTATTCGATTGACACTCGTAAGTAATTGAATAATTGATAGATTGATATTTGCAACTCTCTTTCGCTCAAAATCAGTTTATAGATCTGTATATTTTGCTAAATACAGAGAAAGACTATCTATTGGTTTACTTCTTCTTCTTACTTCTATCTTATCTACAATTATATTCCACCAGTTCAAAGCCTGTACTATTTAATATTCCAATGCATTTTATAGTTAAGAATAAAACGCAACGTTGCAATTGCTCGTGTATAAACAACCTTTGCTGTCTCGACGCAGCGGCGGCCTTAGGGGGTGGCGAACGGGGCAATCGCCCGGGGCCTCGCTCTTGCAGGGGCCTCGCGCAACAAGCAACAACCCACCCAAGGAAATTTAAAAAAATGAAAATGTGTGCGTTTACTGAGTATATTCATGCGTGTGTATGAATGAAACGACGATATTATCTCGGTGCTGAAATACAAAACAAATTAACTGAAGTTTACCCCACTATCGAAATAGTCCTGAGAATTATTGCCACCACACCTGTGACAGTTGCGTCTGCTGAAAGGAGTTTTTCGAGGCTTAAAATTATTAAATTTAAAAAATTAAATTGAGGAATTCGATGACACAAGATCGGCTTTCAGCCCTTGCTATTCTTTCAATCGAAAATGACGTAGCTCATTCGTTGGATTATTGTGCTTTAATTAAAGATTTTAGCCTTAGGAAAAGCCGCAAATATCAATTTTAAAATTTATCATCTCTGTATTTGTTAATTTGGTAAATCTTTCTATGTATAAATAGGTATATAAATATTTTAAAACTCAAATTTTATTCATTTGTATAACTTGATCATTTCTCCTCAAACATGACAAATACCTAAACCAAACAACCAGACCTACTTTCGCATCACATACATTTCACAAAGAGCAAAGGGCCTCGCAAAGGGCCTGCCGCCCGGAGCCTCGCAATGGGTAAGGCCGCCGCTGTCTCGACGTGTATGCAAACCGGTCAGTATGCCGTTACACGATCAACTTGGGGTCACTCAACTAACACTTTGTCTTAAGATGTAACTTAAAATAACTAAATGGGTAGAGATTCGATATCTGTAAAAGTTAGCTTTATTTACAACTAGCTTTCCGCCCGCGGCTTCGCCCGCGTTTGCGAAGAAAAACCCGTTCACTTTTATCGTGACAAAACCAAACGTTTATCTCGAGAAAAAAAGAGCGCCAAAAGTGGTTTATCGCAGATAAAACCAAAACTAAAAGTAATTACACAAAATGCTCTGACAAATATCTTGCAAATGTTTTAATATAATTGTTTATGAAAAAAAAATCATAATAAGTATTACCATGTCAAGTAGAAAACGTAAAAGTGTGAAAATTAGAGCTAACTTGGTGATTTTTTTTTATCGAGTAAATTTTAATATTTTATGTTTTTGATTAAACAGAATCGTTGAACATATCATCTAGTTTGATATATATTTTATTTTTTAGATTTGGTCTTGCATATTACACGTATCATCTAATAGAAGATTGGTTATTTTGCTTTATGCGCCCCCTTAACCAAGGATTGAAAAATCTGCCCTAAGACTAAGCCAATACTACAGTATTGGCTTATATCTTAACATAAACACTATACATAGATATTAAGTATTAAAATATATGTAGATATCATACGAATGTGACATTTTTTATTTGTGAGCAGGTTTATTATAATAAGGATTATTGAATTTTTAAACTTCACAAAGTAGAAACTATAGAAAAGGACATTCGTATAACAACTACATCAAAAATATTTATAAATGAGCTCTACATAGTCGGCCATTATCATTATAGGTAACTAGAGGACCGCCCCGGCTTCGCCCGTGGTACATATTTCGCAATAAAAGGTAGCCTATGTCCTTTCTCGGGTATCAAAATATCTCCATACCAAATTTCATGCAAATTGGTTCAGTAGTTTAGGCGTGATTGAGTAACAGACAGACAGACAGAGTTACTTTCGCATTTATAATATTAGTATGGATTTTAGCTATGTGTTGAATACTGGATTACAATGCGAACTGTTAACCACAAAGCCAAAATAGAATATTTCATATTTATACATTTTTTCGCAACATTACTTACACAAGAGAAAGCTAAGAAAGTATATTGTATTTTTGCGTGATGGGTTAACCGTTTAACTATGGAATTAGCACTAAGCTTTCTAAGTTTTTCTTATATCTAATACGTATTGATACTGTAAATCCGAAAGCGAGGTATATATTTTTACGTAAATCCATGCTTAGTTATTTTTCATACTCATTTTCCTAGTATATAAAAGATCTATGTTTTCATAATAATAAGTCGCAAGCATTTTCCTTTTAAACTGTCTTTATGATAACAAGCCTTACCTACTACATATTATGATAAAAAAAATACAAAAATATTGAAAAGCTTTTGTTGGCGAAGGAAAATTAAGCTCACTTATACTCAAGCAAAAATTAAGGAAGGTTGTGTATGTTTTTGTAAATTTTCCCACACACACATGTAAACGATGCCCATCTCAAAATTAAACTTTATTTAGAAGACTTTAAAATCGTCAAAATACATCTATCGATATCGATAAACTAGCTGACCCAACAGACGTTGTCCAGTTGTCTTCGCGCAAATTGTCAACCCGTGAAGTCAAAATATCTTGAGGTTTTCTTTCATGATCCTTCTCATAACAATAATGAACACATCAATATAAGAATTATCGAAATCGGTCCAGCCGTTCACGCGTGATGCCGTGGCCAAGGGAAATAGAGATGAAAGTGCCAAAGATTCACCCACATATAGGAATTATATCTAGGACAGTGCATAATTCGTATTGTATTACGATATATTTTGCGCAGCCCGTTACATCGAGTAAAACGTGTTTAGAATTGTAAGTGGCGTTTAACTATGCATAAGGTTCGTTCATAATGACTTAATATGCATTATTCATTTATTATCTTAAATATCTTAAATAACTTTAATGGTTCTCTTTAAAGGTACTTCTAAAGTTCAAGATGCTCTTTCCATAGGTTTGAAACATACACAAAGATAGATAATTATATAAGAATTATTTACAGAATAAAGATAACGTTGGTAGAGGGGGTAGACAGTATAGTCCCGATCCTAGAAGGACACTTTGTAAAGTTCTTAAAAGATCTTCTAATACTTCTATGTATAGGATATCCAATTGAACACAAAACAGTTCACTTAGACCAGCCCCCCTAGACAAGTGGCTTGGCTATTAGCGTAAAGTTCAATAGAATAGATTATGAATGTATGAGATTGACGTTTGATTACGACGACGCGGACGACGACGATTGATTCTAGAAATCTATTCTATTGAACTTTACGCTAATAGAAAGCCACTTGTCTAGGGGGGCTGGTACTAACGGAAACGGAAACAACTAGCTATAGCTATTATTAAAGAAATAGACCTTTTTATCACAGCTTTAACAGCGAACGCCCACCACTTTTAAACAATGAGCAAATTGTTGACCATGTAAAATTGCCCTTAGAACACTCATTCAATGTTTCTAGTTCAATGGAACACAGGCATCGCAGGTTTGCAAATTATTCCTATATCGGGAAATGCTGCTTTTTCTACTGTTACTTTTTGATGAGAGACTAAAACAATTCACTTTAATTTTTCAATGAGAAATTTATCAAATGTCTATAGTTACTAAAAAAACACTTAAGACCTTAAAAAATCCGCATTATATAACCTGAAATAGCATTGACATTGGTGATTGGCGCCATCTTAAGCGTAATGATAACGGTAGATACCGGCTGTGTGGACTGTAGAGGTCAAACACCCAGTATACGTTTACTTTAAATTTTTAGCTTTGGTAATTAAAAAATGTTTAATATGCTGTTGAACTCGAAAAAGCTGTTGTTGAAAGTATTATTTGCGATATTCCGACCATATTGGCACACATAAGTATGTTTGTGGTTTTTTAGTTGCCATGTGCGACCTTATGTTTTCTTTCGGTTTTATCACGGTTTTATACTTGTTTTTGTTTTCTTTATTCCGATTAAAAATGTCCTAATTTGATAATAATTTCAGTAGCTTATAGATAATGATGTAAGGATTATCTAACATGCTTACATGTACTGTTGCACCAGATATAAGGGAAAAAAGTGAAAAAAAACGGATAAAGTAAATTAAAATCTATAATAAATCTATCAACTTAATGATCTAAGCTACATATATCTACACTAATATTATAAAGAGGAAAACTTTGTTTGTTTGT